>CM032665.1:43679722-43691981 GCA_019095985.1 Streblospio benedicti
CTCTTACCTTTCTACAAATGCTCATGAACATTGCACTTGCTCCATGTCGTCTGGTCCCGGTGTGAAATGTTGATAATCCACACACAGCCGGAGGGGGCGCCACCTGGGATCTGTACACAGCTTGGGCAAGAATTTCTCCTTGATCATTTTGTAATCATGTCTGAAAACCAACAATCCACATTGGAGGGGGTATATAGGAATTGATGACAATCCATTCACCAACACTTTCTTTTCTAAATCAACAGTCACCAATACATTTCATTGTCGTTCACTAATCACAGGAATTGTAATTGAATAGGTTCCATCACATTTCACACATTTATATTGAATAACAATTCGATCAAGATTGAGGAAAAATCACCCATCACCGCCCTTTTGAGAAGATCACCATTGATAGATTCCATCACATTCACGCGCTTAAATACAGGCAATTCACAATTCACGCTCAAGATTTAAGGCAAATCACCAATCACAGTTTTGTTATATGACCCCTTCACATTGGTCTGTCCGCAATATAAATGCATATAAATTGCATACAGAAGCACCATTTCCTCCACTGCCACAAAATGGTTAAATTATACATAATTCAATCAATCAGTTACGTAGGCAGAGTGAGTCATACGAACCATTGTCCGGGAGTATAAGGAAGTGGGATAAGGGGAAAAGGGGTGAAAAAGATGGATAAGGGAAAAGGCCACAAAAAATAGGGATAAAGGATCTCCAAATTAGAGGGATAAGGGAATAAAGACCCCAAAAAGAGGGATAAGGAAAAAACAGCCAATAAGAGGGATTTGTGTTTTCTATACCCCTTATACCCCCCCCCCCCATTGTCACTTACCTGTCTGGGTCAGAAAGCGTGTGACTCGCCCGTGGCAGATCATGGCATCAAACTCAAACCGTGGGTCCAATATCTGTTCATCTTCCACGGCATGCACCTGAATGACAATTGATACTAGCAAGTGATCGGTGATAATATAAAGGGGATAAACTGATGGAGACAGCAGTAACGCAGTCTGTTTTAAGGGATAAGCTCAGTCAGGGTTGAACATTTTCGTTTACTTGGTGTGTACGTATGATACCGATAAACACACTATATAAACTAATGAAGAATAATGTCTGAACTTTTATGCTATTTAATGTGATCGGTAGGTTCAAATGTGCACGCAACTGAAGGTACATAAATAGGAAGTTAGAAACAATATACACATTTCAAATAAAAAAAACGCAATTCATCTGATAACATAAATGTAAATCGCTGTGGTTAACAACAATCACTTTAACATGTATATTGAGAATATAAAAGTTAAAATGGAAGTTCATAGGTTATATTTCATTTGTGTATATAAGAATCATTCATATGTGCGTACCACGCCACTGAACTTATCTCTTAATCACGTTCCATAAATATGCCAGGAGGATAAGAGAGTCATGAGGGTTAATCAGTTACTACGTGAATACGGTATAGATACAAGGATAATTACCTCATTGAGTGACTTGATCTTGAACCACCACAAGTTGATGATCCACATATGTTTATATATTCCAATGGTAATTATAGTAATTTCAGTTAGGATGGCAGCTATTACTGAGAGGGGAATCCACAACCACCGTATGGGACAGTTATCCTGAAAAGATATATACACGTGTAGGTTAATTGTTAACATTTTTTAGGGACACAATGATACAACAGGCATTTTTACATAATAAAATTATATATAATAATGAAAGTGAACCATTTGAGTGAATTAAGTATTTCTGCTGGTGGTATATGTGAATATTACTATTTATGATAATATTTGCTTTAACTTACGTCAGCAATAATGACCCAACGCAGTTATTAAAGAAAATTTCTATTACATAGAAAAATAAATTGTAATAAAATATTTTACAACGGCCTATTCTGGTCTTCTTAGTGAACCTCTGGAGTCCTTAACCTGTAAGAACAAAACTGAAGCTGGCAAAACACAGCTGCTTTGCCAGCTCAAACCTGTTATAACGTTAACAGTGACTGGGTTCATTATGCTGACTACAAATAAAGAAAGGGTCTTAAGATTTCCACAATCTAAGCATATATGTTGTACTAAAAATGAAATTAAACCTATGTTGACATTGATAAATTATTAGTCGACGTCTTAAATTCTTAGCCTGATAATATTGGAGGCCTTTAAAGATCGCGGGAATAAAAAGCAGATATTTTAGCAAGTGCCATGTCCATGCGTTCATATGATGATGTCGGGTCGGGGCTTAACAATAATGTCAATGTATATGTTTTATCAAATAATATAATAGTTAAGTGTATGACTTACCGAGAAAGAGTAAGAAAGGAGTGGCAACATATCTGACGAATTGCACTTGTATTGGCTCAGGGTATAGCTTGGGATCCTCGTAGTCTGGTTCAGCCATATGGCAAAATAGTGGAATTCGCTGTAGCAATGACAGTCAAATGGATTATTACCAGCGTATATCGCTTTTAGGGAGGATGCACTTCGAAAGAAGTCTGTTTCTTGTTTCTTAAACATTTTGATATTATTGCCAGAGATGTCGAACACAGTGAGTTTCTCCTTGAGATGATTCATCACCGAGCGTGGGACGTGGTTGGTAAAACGTTCTTTTGAGTCACCTGCCTGGTTAGATATATCAAGATATCGAAGGTTTCCACAACCTTCGAACGCGTTGCTGTCGTAATCTTGAATCTTATTATTAGACAGAATCAACGTTTCGAGTTGGGTCAAGTTGGCAAAGGTTTGGTTGATGAAATTGATTTTGTTGTTTGAAAAATCTATATCCTTCAGCAAAGTACTATTGCTGAAGAGGCCATGAGGTAAGCTCTGAATATTGGAAAAATCGGCTTGAAGTCTGGTCAGCTTTGTCAGATCCTTAAACTGTGTCTCGTGCAATTCTTTGAGACTTGTTTGACCAATGCCAAGATACTGGATGTTTTTGCACCAGCAAAGGCGTTTTTCCCGATGGTGGCCAGTCTATCATTTTGGGAGATGTCCAAATGAACCAGACTGCGCATGTCTTGGAAATTGTAGTCTTTAACATGTCGCAAATCACAACTGCTAAGCAATAAGTGTGTAACTAGATGCAGGCCAGCCGATGCATTAGAATGAAATGTTTTCAACAGTGGATTGTTTGAAGCATCCAATTTAGTGAGCCTTGTAAGATTGGCAGTTGACCATGTGATGTCTTTTAATCTCGTGTTATAACTAACATCCAGAATCCGCAGAGACTGACTGGGCCCCAAGAATAGATCAGGTTCGTATATAGCCACTTTGGTATTATCTAAATGAAGCTGTTGTAAGTGGATTAGGAACTGAAACGAGTCTTTATCAAATCGTTCAATACCACTGTAACTTAACCGCAGTTCCCTCAATTTTGTGTTCTTAAGGTGAGCGAATGTGAGATTGCTTACATATGTAAGACCGATACAATAATAGCAGGACAAATATTCAAGTTTACTCACATTCAAACTGTGCATAATCAGGGTGAAATTTCCCGTGTTTAGCTGTCTGTTTAGATCTAATTTTAGGCTGATTAAATTCATAAAACCATCAAATGTGCTTGGATGTACACTCGTGATATCATTGCTCGCTAGATTTAGATCTTCCAAACCAATTTTGTTAGAGATATTGTCAAAAAAATCATTCCCCATGTGTGCCATATCAAATGATGACATTGATATGTTTGTCAATTCGTCATGTCCGGCAAATCCTCGAGGAAGTTTTGGAACACTTAACATCACTTCTGGTCCTGTGATTTCCAACATAACTATGTTCTGTAAAGAAGGGAGCTGTGTCAAGATAGCATCCGGCATTGATTTGAAATGGTTGGCACTTATGTCCAGGAAAGTCATTTTCTGACAGCAATGCCTAAATATGTCGTTGTCAAGATGCTCAATATGATTTTTCGATAATGACAGATGCTCAAGATGATGCAAACCATCAAATGTATCATTTCTGCTACATCCTTGATAGTATTTTTGTCAAAGCTCAAGTATTTTAAATTGATGAAAGGAGAAAAATATTCTTTCCTGAGATTCACCAGGAGATTCTCCTCAAAATGGACGACCTCGATTTGGCGAGGGTCAATGTTGAGTTGTCTTTTCCACTCTTCAGCAGTCGGCATTTGTTTGAGTTGCTCCTGGCGGCAGTCCACACCTAGCAGGTGCACGTATAGTTGCAATTAATACAATATTAAAGATCTATATTGCTATTAGAAAATTCGTTTTGGTGTGATAATCGCAATCTGGTGTTCGCTGTAACAGTTCTAGTATTTGTATGACTATAGCAAATTATTTTGGCACTGTTTTATTTATATACAATTTTGCTGGATGTTGCAAACCCAAGATTATATTGAGTTTCAGAATTTCCATACAACATATCTGAACAAATAAGGTTGTACTGTATATACTATATAAAATGACGTCGAAAGTGCTCAGAGAGCATAGCGTTGCTAAAAGAACGTTGACTCATGGGCAAATGGGATGTTTCCAATCAAACCATTAAAGCATGAAATAAGTCTTATTTCATGTGTGATTTGTCTTTCATCTATGGCCTTGGCATTGGATTGAAGTTGCTTGAACATGGCTAAAGTAAATATCGATTGCCCGAGAGTCAACATAGGCAGATCCAGGGGGGAGCAAAATAATTAAAGGGGCTCTCTGAAGGTAAACGTTGATTGTCAAAGTGCCAAATTGGACACAGTTCATGTTCTTAAGGCATGTAAGCATAGCACCAAGTTTGAATGTTTTCCTTCAAGCATTAGCAAAGCTATTGCAGAAAATGTTGAAAATGGACCAGAAAGGCGTAGCGGAAAGCACACTTTAATTGACAAAGTTCCCAAAATCGAATCACTCCAGTGCCAAGTCATACCACATAGTTACAAGTGTAAATTTTGAACAAAATCGGTTCATCTGTAAATGCTCGTAGTAGAGCTAGATACTTATAAAACCAAACACTAAGGATTTCACTTCAATATGCAATGCAATAACTAGTGTAATGTTGTGATTCTGGCGTATTATGAGTATTTATATGAGATCATAACATTTTGTTGATGAGAAGTTTACATCCATTGTTAACGATCATGCGCTGTTTACAAGGATTGTTCACTTGCTATTTATACTTATGATCAACAAATGGATTCTTGTTGGTATGCGAATCCTAAGATATACAAATCAAATAAAGTCAACAGAATTTTCTTAGCTCTACGTAGTGGCGAAATACAATTGTAACGTATTAATCAAGTCCATATATTTGCATATGATATAAAAGGACAGAACCTTACCAATCTTTGAGTGTGTGATCGGATCTTCGATCGTTTTACACGCATGGCCTACATAGACCAGAATCCACGTAACACTGAAGCGTATTACTATATAGGAAATCATGGCTTTATCCAAAAGTATCCCTGCATGCTTGATTTTTTTATGCTGCCATTCCATCAACTTGGTACAGTGTTGTTTATGCACAGTCATTGATTTCCTTTGTCTAAACCCATAATGCCTTTGTGTTGCAAGTCAGCAGTAATCCATTCAATGGTTTGTTCCACTAATTGGCGTATTATAGTTTACGCCCAGCCAAGCTACCTGGGAGATTTCAATCTCTCCATTCACATAATGATAAAAACACGTAACAAAAGCTGTTTTAGCGCTGGCAGGTAGCTTCCTAGTCTCCAAATTGGAAGGCATAAATTGAAACAAAATCGCATAGGTTTTTGCAAGTACCATACCAAATGCTTGTAACATAATACGCATAATAAGCATAGAAGGCAACACAAGCCATAACGGGGGAAATCCCGTCTTTGCTACCGCTCTATTTATAGCCTCGTCGACCTATTTCAGCTGATCACAATAAATGGCTTTACAGAAAGGTTCATGATTTATATGGTTTATTACGGCCGAGCATTTCTATGAAGAAATGAAACATACATGGACTGATGTCAGGTCCCGCTTTTTAATTTGTTTGTATATAGCACCCCCACCCACCCACCCACACACACACACACTAAAATTACTGCCAGTTTTGCGGGGGCACCCCTATAAATACACCCAAGGCCTTTAGTCTAACTTTTTATCTTTTGAGAAAGAGTTCCATTTGTTTGTGAAGTTTGATTATTTTGCAAATAAAATCTATGAGCTCTAGGTATTTGAATATTTTGCGTAATTTAAGATCTAATAAAATATTACAACTAGATAGAAAATCAAAATTCAAAAGTGAATTGCTCTCTTTTTCAACAAAAACGTTCAATATCAACCAATAGTGCGGATGGCTGCCTACTGCCAAATATAAAACAAATGTTAAAAACAAATAAATTAGGGGACAATGAAAGCCTCTTCGTTGTAATAGGGCACCGTTCATATGATTAAAGTCTGCATACACCTTGAATATCAAGGCTTCACTTTATTTCCAAAAACTTGTTTTTCCATTTGCAATGGCCAAATATTATAAATATGATTATTAACAAAAAACAAACTAACAGTGACCCATGCATGGCACTCTTACTGCCATTGTTCATACATATTGACTGTAAACCATACACGGACTGTGACATTCAAGATTGACAACACGCCTTTTCACAGTCATAATCTTTTTACAATCCGCACCACAGGATCATAACGTCCCCGGCGATGTTTGGGCTGTTCTCTTATCACAACACGTTGGTTTGCGTTATGACTGCGACTGTCCTGAGGAATGGTATTTAGACCTTCTTTGCTTGCTTCAATCTGTTGAGACTGGACTATTGGTGTTGACAGAAAAGATGGCAACTGTTGATGACTTGCGGGAGAATACACCTGAAACGTCGGAGGTATTCAATGCATCATGGACATAACCATATGTCATGACGTGTGTAGGCGCAAAAAATGCATGTCAAACAGAAAAAGAGGCATAATATTTATTTGCTAAAATCCAATAGTCACAATGGAACTTAAGAGTATCGTAGGAAATGGCTAAAGTAGGACATTCTATTTTTGTTGCAAGTTTGCTTGAGTTTGGTTATTCATTCTATGAATGTAAATATTGACATTGTATATAACCGTTACATTATAAACCCACCTGCAATGCATAGACATATTTTCAAGAATGAAGTTACAAAATACTACATAGATAATCCAGAATGGGAGCCAGAAGCCTCAGCAGCCTGGATCGGCAAATGACCTCAGAACTGACCGGCAAAGCCACCCAAAACCCAGACCCAAAACCATCCGAGAACCACACCAAGAACCGACTCCAAACGCACCACCAAAACCACGTCCAAAACCACATTCAAACCCCACATCCAAAATCAAAATCAATACCACCCCAAACCAGACTTCACACATTCCCTTTCAACTGTTCACAGACACTACCCCTTCTGGTCACGTCCGTTTGTAATACCGGGAGTGAGGAACTGTGCAGTTGTTGTACATGAGGGTGGCCTTTAAACTCATTACAAAACGAACGTGAACAGTAGGAAAGTTAGGAAGGAATAAGCGTGCGTGTGTCGACTGTCACCAAACCGAAATCACCCGCAAACTGCATCAAATGACCACATTAAAACACGCATCCAAACCCATTCCTAAAACCACCACCCCAAAACCGCATCCACAACCAAGTGGCTACCTGCAGGCGGTACACGAGGTAGTAGAGCAGCGCCATCATGTCAGGCGAGACGTAGTGGAAGGCGATGGGGGCGTCACTGACCCCGGCGGCGCCCTGCAGCAGCAGCAGCAGCAGCAGCAGCAGCAGCAGCAGCAGCAGCAGCAGCAGACAGTGGAAGGTGCATAGATTACATTAACATGGATGTCCAGCAACCCTGATGTAAAAAGCATTATACAAAACGTATATGTGGTTGATGGGTATTCTCCACCACAAATATGTAAAAAGAAAACCCAGCAACATTGACCCCTGTCTTTAGGTGGCAGCACTGTGGCTCTATATAATTCATATTATGTCACTATGGCCGTGTGTAGGTTGCATCAGCAGCATTTACTTCTGGATTTAGGTAGACGCACTTTAGTTCGATGTAATGATGTAGCAAAAGAGATTGTGTTTGTTTTGTCTGTATGTAACATTTTCTCCAATATCCAGGTGTCGGCACTCAAAATGGTGGGTAATCCTAAACAAACAACCACTATTGCGGTCGTAAAGTTTGGTATCTAGATCTATATAAGGCCATCCAGAATATCATGTTTGTTTCCGGTTTCTGCCAGAACCCCTTTTTTGACAAACCTAAAAAGCTTTTTTCTTACTTGGAGTAAATGATAATGCCAAAAACACCACCTTATTATTATCAAAGTAAAAATAAGTATTGAAACACTGCTGAAAGCACCAAACAAATGTTTGCGTAGGCGGAAAAGTTACCCTAACAAGATGGAGGCATAGTTTGTCGATTCCAATCCTTTTCTGTTGATTATCCAAATTTTTTGTTCTGAATATCATGGATTAATAGGTATGTATACACAATATGTGTGAACAGTTAGTTTACTCGCACTGAACACAAGTCAAATTCGTCGAAGAGGTCATAAATCGGGTATTAAAATTTCCACTACGTGACCCGTTACTCCCGATTTGTTTTGTCAAAATTTTGCCCGTAACTGCAATAAGTGTGGCCCGTAACTCACAGCATAACAATATATGTTTACATTAGTTTTTGTTTTAATGTGAAGCCAATGCATTTCATCGATGAATAATATGTTACTAAACTATTTGCTATTAGTTTTGAAGTCATGTAAGGACAGAACGTTGTGATAATCCTTTATATTGATAATAATTTCACTCTTGAGTTTTATAAACAAAGAACTTATGTGATGCTTTGTTAAGAGAAAAAAGTACATGATGGTAATCACAGATCATTATATGGTTTGCAAATGATCACACGATATTTGCAGACATGCTATTTTTCAAGGTTTTGTCTTAATTCAGTTTTTTCAAAAGTTTGTGGAATACAAAATGTAATGGACATGACAGAAAATTTTAAATCCATCAAGAATTCCTAATAACATCTCTGTGTCTGCATATTTCATCCATCTTATTTGATAGGAAAAATTGTAGTTTGGCAAATCAACAAGAAACACAACATATTCAGATTTCTTTATTAGTTACTTACATGTAGATCTAGTCCCTACTTGAAATTTAATTCAAAATACCTGCAGTCAATGCAGGGATGTAATTGCAGAGATATAGCTGGCGTATATCATGTTAAAATATATATTGGTTAGGAATGAAGCCAAATGATTGATGTTGGATTTCTAAGTTATTGTTTTACTTACAGGGTGAGGATGGAGGGTCAGTAGGCCCAATCAACCTGTGCCATCCGAGAAAATCAACTATTTACAATTTTATCACAATCAACAATATACACTAATTTTACATACATTCATTTTACATTCATTTTACATTTTACAACAATATACATACATTTTCCCTAGATAATTCATCGGTAAAGATTTTGAGCTAAAAAGAATAAAAGCCACAATGCATAAATTCTAGATCAGTAAAGCTTTTTCTGTAAACTCTCTAATATGACAATCAAGGTCTCAAAAAGATCTTCGTAGAGAGGTTGTCTCTTTGTGAAGTTTCTTGTTGGCTTCTTGATGAAGATAAAAGACTATGAGAAATGCTCTTTTTAAAGAGGTGGGCTCAATAGAAAGATGGTAGTAACAACGGCATAGGACAATATATGATGTATACAACTAACTTGTGGATTCTTAATTACAATTTGGGGGTACTCGCAGGTATACATGCACTTACACGTACATAACATTATGTTTGTTACAACATTAACAATAGAAAAACATCTACAGCATATATTTTAAACACAACATCAAGAAGATACAGGTCTTTACACATTTCTAAAATATGTACTGTACATGTACATGTACATAATATTATGTATATAACAGCATTAACAATAAAAACACCCAAAACATTTATTTTAAACACATCAAGACAATACAGGTCTTTAAACATTTCTAAAATATGTACATGTACAGTAGACTTTATAACACTTAACTACATTTTGTACAGCATTGACATTTATGGCGTCAATTAACAGGGTTAAGGGTCTAGTTCTTAGCATAATTTGAAACCACGAGCAGGTCCTTCTTCACAAATACACTCCACATTGGCATTTGAGTTACTCTGCTTCTCTTTCAGCCAACATAGGCAATATATATAGCGTTTTAAAGAGCAGTAGATAGGGATTCATTTAAATTGTATCCTTCCAATGTCATATTGGATATAGCACCTTTCTATTGCCATTAAATGCAGTAATTACACAAACATCCCCCTTGCCATAATTCACAAACCACTCACTATACAACCCACTATCCCGGAAATACAAGTTTGACCCCCATCTAACATATGGCTTTGTCATTCCTTACCATGTATATGCTAGCAAAACAGGATCAGCTTCTCAGTGTGCAGATGTTTCAAATCGATTTTCATAAAAATGTCCGTGTGCTTCAGAAAGTGCCAAAATCTGCCCCCAGCTGTCAGATGACGCCTTCAGACACGCTCATTTTGTGCACATCAAACCACATCAAAATCATGCCAACATGGGTTTGCATGGTGCAAAATCGCATGCCTTTTCAGAATATATACCTTACAAATGCCCTATTAAACTCAACCACCCGCCGCTGCGAGAAACCCGACTGTTTTAGGTACTACACGGAAATTTGTAGACAGCCGTGATCACTGATTGGGGTCAAGTTGAGAACTTCACCATTATGAAGAATGCACGCTTCAAATAGATGTATTTACTTAATTTTCCCACGTCTATCAGCGTGACAGCAATCAATTTTATGTAGAACACACATTTGAAATGATATGCCAATAAATACTATTTTAAATGGGCTTATAACATACACCGGAAATACCCATGGACTTTTGTGTCTCAAAATCAAATGAAAAAAGACAAGTGCGCATCTTTTCTGCGCAACTGAGAAATGAAGAGTAGAAAGATGGTAGTAACAACGTCATAGGACAATATATGATGTATACACCTAACTTGTGGATTCTTAATTACAATTTGGGGATACTCGCAGGTATACATATCCTGCACTTGCACATACATAAGATTATGTATATTGTATATTACAACATTAACACTAAACAAAACATCTAAAACATTTATTTTAAACACAACATCAAGACGATACAGGTTTTCAGACACGGCTAAAATATGTACATGTAGAATTTATAACAATTAACTACATTTTGTACAGCATTGACAATTATGGCGTCAATTAACAGCGTTAAGGGTCTAGTCCTAAACATAATTTGAAACCACGAGCAGGTCCTTCTTCACAAATACACTCCACATTGGCATTTGTGTTACTCTGCTTCTCTTTCAGCCAACATAGGCAATATATATAGCGTTTTAAAGAGCAGTAGACAGGGATTCGTTTAAAATGTATCCGTCCAATGTCATATTGGATATAGCACCTTTCTATTGCCATTAAATGCAGAAATCACACAAAAATTACCTTGTCAAAATTCACAAACCGCTCACTAGTGCTACAGCCCCCACTGACCCGGAGATACAAGTTTGACCCCCCTCTAGCATATGACCTTCTGATTCCTCACCATACCATATATGCTAGCAAAAGAGAGCAACTTCTCAGTGTGCAGATGTTTCAAATCGATTTTCATAAAAAGGGATATTTCCGTGTGCTTCAGAAAGTGCCAAAATCTGCCCCCAGCTGTCAGATGACGCCCTCAGACACGCTCATTTTGTGCACATCAAACCACATCAAAATCAAGCCAACATGGGTTTGCATGGTGCAAAATCGCATGCCCTTTCAGAATATACTATTAAACTCAGCCACCCGCCGCGGCAAGAAAACCGAATGTACTGCACTGTACCCTTGGTAAGTTTGTTTACAAACAAAAACACGTGCGACCGCTATCATTTTTAGGACTAGACCCTTAATATGGTAACATGATAGAAATGTATATACACCTTTTAATTACAAATTTCTACGGTAAAACCTCATTACGGAGAATCGTCACACATGGTAGCAAGTCCCAGCTAAAGCTGCTTTTTTCATTCACTTTCCTGTTTGTTCTCCATTTATAACCAACATGTGTTTCACTTTATGCTGTGGCAAGAAATACATACGCTCAATAAGTGCGGTAAGATGATGTCGTTAGATATGGTTTTGATAATCAGTTCATTGTAAAAATACATTGCCATGGAAACCAGATTGTATATCAGTTTCCTGCCATTTCCCAAGAAGGCATTGGCAAGATCCCAACAATTGACAAAGTTACAAAGC
>CM032665.1:43692081-43749462 GCA_019095985.1 Streblospio benedicti
CTAAGGTGAAAGACCTTGGGATGATGCAAATGCAAGAGGAAGCCACCAGACAGCCCAAAAAAGCATGTATATTGTGTGGTTTGGTGCCACATAAGCCGAAAAAATAAAAATCAGCCCAGAACGCACCAAAAACGGCCCATTCCGTGCCGAACCATCTAAATCACTCCACATTTGAGGCCAGATCACGCACAATCCACCCCGAAATTACAAATCGGGGGTCTTTTGGAGGATCTGGAGCTAGGATCGGCCATGTGAAATGGGGGCCTTACTGTGTAGAAATAGGGTCTGAAATGCCGGATGTAAATGCTGCAATTTTATTATTTTCTCAACGTCTGTCGTCTTTCCCACTTACTTCAAGAAATCTATCAACACTCTGTTCTTTAGTGCCAGGAAAATCAGCATCTTTGTCGAGATCAAAAGGCTGTTTTTGTAAGAACGTACAATTCTTTATTAATCAACATTATTTTCTCTGTGAATAAATCAACCAAGCCAATGTCCGCCGTCACATTGGTCTGCCTTCTTTCCATATGAATTATATCAATCGCTTTTAAGAACTGTTTTCCAATAATCTATTAGTTATTTACCATTTTTTCAAATACCTCACAGATTTAGAAATGTTGAATCCTATTTCATTATGATATGATATGGCCGCTTTTCTTATCTCTCAACATTTACAAGAAATACACAAAAACTAAACTATGAAAACAAACATAAAAATGATCAAGCATAAAACATAACGGAATCCGTCAAAGAAATATCTCCAATATAAAACATGCATTCGAAACTGACGTAAATAAACAAAATAAAACAAACAAATCACACACACACACACGTACGCACGCGAGCAGCTCACCCCGATGGCCTGGTGCACGTCGTAGTCGCGGTACCAGCGCGGGAAGGCGCCGCCCCGCAGGTGGTCGGGCAGCGGCAGGGGCAGGAAGGTCTCGCGGCCGGCGGCGTCCCGCGTGTCGACCGGCGGCGCGCAGCCCGCCAGCTGCAGGCAGTGCCCCGTCTTGATGTCCTCGCCTGCAGTGATATGTCGAGACCATTCTTTATGGTTCTTAATCTTTATAAGGAGACTGTCGCTATATTGAGACCTTTCTTTATGGTTCTTGGTCGTTATCAAGAGACGGCCGTGAACCTCCTTGAACTGACCCCCAGTCTATATATCATTTCTAGTGGTCAATAGGCCTTCATAAAAATATCAACATGGACTTTCGAAAGGAGACTACGTATCTCTCGATTGAGACCACTTGAAGCTAGTTATATGGCTGGTCTTAACAGAGAGGTGCCACTGTATATGAGGATCCAAGCAAGCTCTACCCAAAGGACCTCCTCTGTCTTTCAGATTTTAAAACCCTCTCTTGATGTCGTCACCCGACCAGGGTCACGCACATCATATGAGGATACGGGCATGTCCCACCTACTCGGAACTATAGTACTGAATGGGGACTTAACTCCGACGGTGGTCGGACGTTAACGTGTAAGTGGCTAAAACCAAATTATTTGACTATTTCAGGTAAAATTTTAAATTCTGGGGATAAAAATCCGTAATATTTGGAACTATTTAGCGGGCACAACATTTTTATGTGAATGATGTCACAACTCTTTGTCAAACAGTTCAAAGGGCGTGGAGATCATTTCTATGGCCTGGGTTCCTCCACCTACTTTGTCCATCAAAGAAGCAGTTGACGGTGTGGTTGAGGCCTCGCTCCACCAGTCGCTTCACGGCCCCGCGACTCAGCACCTGACCGCTCCCGCCACTGTTGTACTGGAAGTCCACGCCTGCAGTAAAACAAAAATCACTACTTAACCATACTACATAGTGCAAAACATGTGTTATAGAGGCTTTATAAAGGTTTGTAACGATTAGCAGACATAACCTTAGTAAATACATAACAATTGGCAGTGCCATTGACGTACAGGGGCAAGAACATGATAGTTTTGGGGGGGTTTTTAATGGTCATTTAGACAATTACACACACACACACACACACACACACACACACACACACACACACACACACACACACACACACACACACACACACACACACACACACACACACACACACACACACACACACACACACACACACACACACACACACACACACACACACACACACACACACACACACACACACACACACACACACACACACACACACACACACACACACACACACACACACACACACACACACACACACATACGTAACCTTAGCCTATCACAGTGCCTTTATATGGTCTGACATATCAGAGAAATTCCTAGGGTTTCAAAAAATGCCCTATATCTATTAGAGCTAGAGGTTGCCACGATTGTACTTGCTCTTCATCTTTGCCCTAAATATATGGTTGGCATGAGTGGTTTATGTAATAATAGAAACAATAAAAAAACTATTGAATATAAGGTCCTTTGAAAGGCTAATGTAGCCTACAGTGACAGTACAAGTTGTGTACAGACAAAGGTAACAAGAAGGAAGATGATACTTTGTAATGGGGGTGTCTATCTAATGGTCATTTACCCAGTTAACGTCATACATGTAGCCTAACAGTGCCTACCTGGGAACTGCAGCGTGTGTCCGAACATCTCGCAGCTGTCGGGGTCGCGGCCGGCGAGGTAGGCGCGCAGGTTGGGCAGCACGAGGAAGGTGTCGGGGTCGGCCTTCACGAAGTACTCGGCCTGCCCCAGGTGGTGTCGGTGCACGTAGCGCCACGCCGCCCGAGACTTCTCGGCGATGTGCGGCTTGCCTGTGGAACATACGATGGAGATCATCTTTCTATTGGGACCACCTCTGTTGTATGGGATTAATTGTACAGGGGAGGCGGTCATTTGGTATTGACGAGATAAAAATATTAAACGCCCTCCTAAACTCGCTACGTTGAAATCGAATGCCCTCCCCTTGTGAACATTAAGAAAATGAGCACCCGCCCACCCCGAACAGGATAAATATGAACAATGACATACTTTCGTATTATAAAGTTTGATATTGGACAGATTCGTTGAAAACTGTTTAAAGCAATGCATCAATTCGCGACAAAAGTGTGTAAAATATCATCTTTTCAGTTTGAGAATTGAATGCCCTCCCTATATCTTTGAATTAGAATTGAGCGCCCTTCCTTCTGTGACCCAAAAAAATTGAGCGCCCCCCCCCCCCCACACACACACCAAATGTACAATCAATGATGGCCGCTCCCTAAGACCTTTATGAGACCTTTAGCCAGGCCCCAAAACCTAGGAGGGGCATCCTGTAGTACAGGGTTGTCTACAATGGAATATCTGATTAAGATCACCTTTCTATTAAGAACGACCACCTGTGCCTGGTGAAGAAGGATTCTTTTTTCACGGCCCCAAACATAATAAAGACCACCTTTCTATTAAGACCAGCTGTGCAGTAGGATCATTTTTCACGCTCCTGAACCTTCACAAAGAAAGACCACCTCTCTATTGAGACCGCTGTGGGCAGTCCTTTTTTAGTGGTTTAACTAAGAATGTTCAACTGCGTGTCTTTTTTTCATGTTCATTTAAAGTTTTGTTGCCTGGTTGTAAAGTGTGATTATATGATTTTGCCATTCCATATTGTTGCTTGCTATGTCAGAAATACGTGCTCATCTCACGAGCACAATAATTTGTAAAAATGCGACACATTTCATTAGTTCTATCTATCATATAAACTGTTATTGACGCAACCGCAATTTTGAATTCATTAGTGTCTAGCTCGAACATACTTTAAATCTCCACTTCATAATCCTTTACCCGTCCTTAAAAATCTTGAACGGATCATACAGTTTTCTCAATCACTGCCCAATGCCCATATCATTCTTAAAATGTGTTCTAATACTTTAATATGGGAAAATAGATATAAAACTCATCAATATAACATGCAAATGACCTACCACTGGACACGTTGAGGCCGATGACCCCGAGCGCCGTGTTCTCGGTGGAGCCGAGCAGGAGGGCGCGGTCGCAGTGCGGCAGCCACGTGGTGTTGGCGGCGGGGAGGCGGGGGTCGTCCGCCTCGCACAGCACCCAGCACAGGATTCTGGGAAACTTCCCTTTGCCAGTGGCTGTGTGTGTGTTTTTTTGTGACATGAAAATATGGGAGTGGTTAGTTAAAAGTGGGCTGTTAGACTATAGAATGTGTAGTTGTTTGATGTTTGGATTTTTTACAAGAGGGAGGGGGCGTGGTGGGGGGTTGACACTGACGCAAAAAAAAAATGCTATTCACAGTAGATATAAATGTGTGTTGTCTAATATATTGATTTTTTGCAGAAATCTTATTAATTTCATTCAACTCATTATTCGAGTGAAGTATGCGATAAATGATCAAATGATGATCAATAAGTGTTCCAATGATCTGGCGTAAAGTATAAAGTCGTGAGAGCAAGACTTGGATCAGGACTATAAACCACCACCGTTTACGTTTGCATACGTATATCAGCCAAGTCACATTACCTGATATAGTGTCATCTTCAGTACCATGTACCACCTTCTGTTGTACTGCTTTCCAACCTAGTAGCAGTATCACCCCCGCCATGACGACCGACCACACGGGCCGTCTGAACAGCCACCGGCGGCCCAGCATGGTCGCACGCTATATCAACA
Source organism: Streblospio benedicti (assembly GCA_019095985.1). Lineage (NCBI taxonomy): Eukaryota > Metazoa > Annelida > Polychaeta > Spionida > Spionidae > Streblospio > Streblospio benedicti. The sequence goes on from CM032665.1 coordinate 43,696,691, forward strand.
ACGGTACAACCCCTGAACTAAGAACATCTAGTGCTTGGCCTCAAGTGGTCGTCTCAATAGAGAGGTGCTCTTTGTATAGAGGTGCATGGAAATCTGTTTCTGGGTGGAGAGTAGTAGGGACCATGAGAAAACGTCGTTTTAAAGATGTGGTCTCGATGAAGAGGTGGTCTAAATTGGAGGTTTTATTGTATGTATCGTCAGGCGCTGCAGTGGTAGTGGTCTAGGGTTCGAGTCCTGGCAGAGACTATGTGCTATAGTGCTATAGACCTGGAGAACGAATCCCTGAAGTCAAAATATTCAAAACTATACTAGTATATTGTCAGCGCAATCTCCGGTGTATACTTAATTGTGTGTGTGTTACTGTTAGGACTGGCTGACTGATGGACGTGTATTCCTGCTGTTTATAGACACCAACAAGATCGTGGTCATGGGTCCAAACAGATGCTTCTCCGTGCACACATTGCTACAATGATCGCTTCATCTACTACTGACGTACATGATGCAGCATTTGTATCTTTCCTGTATGTATCCGTCAAATAGGGACTTGCATGCAGCCCAAATGAAATAACCTTGTACATAAACTTCTATTGTTATTGAAGGCAAATGATGTTAGTCCATCTTTGGCTAGACGACCTGTTAACAATAAAATTTGGCCTTACTCACAGCGGCCCAAATGAAGTCATTGCTTATGAGTCTAAAACCTGTAATGTGTTATTATTAGTGAAGACCAATTAAATTCATGTAACATCACTGATAGTCCATCTGTGATCTATTGTCCCGTTGGTTATTAGTATCATTAGTAAACAGAAGCAAAATACTTTGAGCAGCATTAATGTACCATGTGTTAGGCACATACTAGAATAGATGTACTTTTTGAAAGCTCAGTTGAGAATATTGACTTCACAAAATGCATTCATGTCAGACATTGTGTTAGAAATCAGAGTAACAGACCGGTCAATAACGGTGAGCATTTTATTGAATGTCTGCATCATCATGAGTGAGAACATTTAAGAACATTTATACCCGGCTACCTCTCCCATTAAGACCACCCGTAGAACTGGTTTCAAGTGGTGTTATAGTAGAGATAGCAAAGTATGTGTTTGGACGGCCTGCTGTCTCAATCGAATGTTCTACTTACATGTCTCAGCATGAACGTGAATCGGACATAATTATTCGCCGAGAGGGGCTACTATTAATACCGCTAGGAGCTGGCGCCATCTGGTGTCAAACGAAAGAGGCTTTTTTGCTGGTTCTTATCCCGTTTGAAATTTAAAAATCGGATCACTAGTGTTTGCGTTGTGCATGGTCGAAGTTCATCGATCATGATCGATCGAAATTACTATGGTCGGAGCGGATAGGGTTAATTAATCACTAACACAATTTTAATATACGGTTATTGAAATTTCGCTATTAAAAGAATTAGTAAAGCGCAAAGAAAATAGTGAAAGAAGAGATATTTAAAGTACTGTACATAAGCAAATAATGGGGGACCCAGTACATCTCAAGAACTTAGCCGTATTTAATTAAGAAACGAAATACTTAATTACTGTTATGGCACATGTTTTGTTACATTTAATCAGCACTTAAACACGCACGCTTGTCCATGAGCGTCGGAATTAAACTGGTTATTATGTGGCTACCTGTTTACCACTTGTACAACATTAACAACAATTAGAACAGCAATATCAATGATGTAATGGTGTGTGCCTGTGTGTTTCTACATGGTTCCTTCACAACCATATCACCACATGAAAATAAATACATCATTGTTCCAGGATATCTGCATAACGGCACCGGAGTGATTGTTACTGCGGGTGCTTTGTTGTTTGTTGTTGCTCGTCCACGCATCAATTCCTCCACCCACATCGCTATCACTCCGACCCCGTTACAAACAGCTCTGAAAGCAGACCTGCGGTCACCTTTCTATGCTGACCACCCGATGGTGCGAACTCACGACGCAGACGACTGAGACATGACAACGCTATGGGATCAATCACCACTACTCAAATTGCTCGCAGGATCACGTTTGCAGTGTATGTCATTTGTTTATACGACTATTTCGACCGTTTGCCACAAGGTGGCAGTGCTGATTTATAACTTGCCGTTGATATGTGAGTATTTGGTGGTGGGCCAAGTGGGACGTTTAGCTATATGCATTGGTGAGTGACAATGGGGTCTGATAGAGACACGTGTGAGTGTTGGTCGATCCTTGTGTTGGCCTAAATGATAAAGTTTGTGAGAAAAGTCAGTAATATTCGACACTTACAGTTTAATTCCGATTTCAAAGGGTTCTACCGGTATATGTAGGTTCCATTATTTTCATACTTTTTTTTCATGTAATTTCATTGGTTATCATGACCCAGCTGCCTCTTCGAACAAGAGTGATACCATGGTTATCATACTTGTACTCAGCCGCACTACTTTTTCACTTTTTTAAAACTCTGTTGTAATTGTTTAGAAAAGAATGATGAATACAAAACCGGGTTCGTTGTGTAACATGAATTATTTTATCAGGATTCGTTCTTGTGGCGCATCAGGCTCGCCCTTCGGGCTCGCCGTGATAGGCCCAAGAACTCACAGTTTAGAATAACTATTATTACAAACTCACCCGGTTTTGTTTATTTATCGGGTTTATCAACTCTTGGTTGAGGTGAAGTCATCTGATATTCAGGCGGCCGTGGTTTATCAGCTGGATATCCACAGTCAGCTACCAACTATAGGCGCGAAGCGGAAATCACCCACGAAGGGGGGAGTTTTCTCTTAAGAATAGCAAAACAAGTACGAGCGCATGGATTGTATTCAAATTGTGTAATCTTATTTATTGCAATAAATATCTAGCATGTCCATGAAGCACACATTTCTAACAAAAAATAAAATCACAGACATGCATGTTCCCAAGTTATCTGACATCTGAATCATATGTCAACGTTTGATGGATAAAAACAAACACAGCCATAACATCAAATCTTTATTGCTACCACACATATTATAGTTACAAACAAAATACATTGAATGAAACATGCTAGCTAATCATAATTAAGTATACACGATACATTTTTTTTAAATAGAAGATAATATATTTTACAATGATAGAACATTTGGTATGAGGGAATGCGCTATACAAGCAGCATCAATAAAACACACTAAACAATGGCATTGGTAGATCCAGCTTTGATTGTATTTTCTTTGAATAACAAGTAGGGGCAGCCTCATGCTTTCCTTTCCTATTAAAGTGCCAAAGTCTATATGCTAAACGCAATGGATGTTTAATTTTTCCTGGGAAAGGGAAGCATACGCTCTCTGGATCTGCAACTGCCATGGTGTTAATAAACACGTGATACCTTTGTGTAACATTTTAAAGCTTATTGCTCTCATCTCTACAAGATAGATTAAGCTGAAAACAGGTCCTTTTTAACATCTCTAAATGTCCTCTTGTTTAATTCAAGTGGGTCTAGTGGGACAAAAACTAACTACACAATGGTCTTAAGATAAGAATGAGCCAAAACATTCTACGCAATGTCACTTGCAGGGTTACCATTTGCACTACATTGTTGTGATTCGCTTGTCATAGATTTTATGTTGTATTACGTGTACATGGTGAAACAATGCCATGCTTTGTCTACTTGTATGCTTTTTTTGTTTTCGTTTGCTGGAGTATAGGTAATATGAATGTATTGATACATGACTGTGCCCACCGATGCAGCTTAATAAATCTGGTTATGGAATGATTTTAATGTAGACTATAACATGTTGATCTACATTGGGGAAACGAATACTCGTGAAATTATTGTGTTTGAACTGAGGTCCAAAAACATATATACACGAAAGAGACTGTATTTTCATTATTCTAAAATACCATGTACAGTTGTAGACAGTACTCTCATAAACCCAAAAGAAAACTGCCAGCTGCTCTCTAAATACGACGATCAATTCCTTCTGTCAATTTTGAGGTTTTGACCCTGAAGGCTGCGTGTCTGCAGCTGATTTCAGGAACTGCGGCACCTCCGCACCCGGCTCCAGCATCCACTGCAGCAGCCGGGCGTAGTTAGAGGCACACCAGCCGTACTGGCCGTACTTGGCATCGATCAATAGATTCTCACCCGGAAGCCAGAAGTTCCGTAGGTTTTGCTTCTTATAGGACTCGGTCAGACGCGTAAACATCAGCCTCGTGTAGTGTATCACCTGGTCAATGTCAAACTCCGAGCTCTGAGGCGGGTGATCGGGGTCTTTCATGCAATATTCCTCATAGATACCGAAAATGGTCGTCTTCATGTGGTAGCTGGTTATGAAGCTGCTTACTCCTTCAAGCCATTCAAATTCTTCTGGCTCGTCCCTCCCACCATTAGATTTTAGAATCTTAGGGCAGAGAGACTTAAGTATTTTACCTAATTGGTATGCCTTTTTAAGAAACATTGGCATAGTGTGGAACAAGTCCTTTTCACACTTTTCAAATGATATTCGAAAAAGTGTAGGGTCCTCATGGGCTCCTATAGCCCATTTGGCAATGAAGCGACACCCGTTCTTGCGTAAATACTTTTGGCAGAATTCGTCCTGCCTGCACCAAGGAGGATGCCAACAAGGGCTATCAATGGCTGGTACCAAATCCACATCAAGTGGCATCCATGCATAGTTGTCATCACTGTAGATAAGGTCCAGGTGACGGATACTCACATCATCAGGACATACATCTTTACAGCTCAATCTGTAGAACATGGGAAACTGGTCCCAGAATTTTGGATCATTAAATACATCTCCAACATATCTGTAACTGTTGTGAAAAAGTCCATTGCGGTTAAGGTAAACATTTTCGGATCCTTCTAGAGCTGTGAGTAGTTGAGGATATTTTTGCTGACATTTGGAGACTAGCTCTTTCTTTACCTTTAACCTGCCGAAGCCAGCAGAATTTGTGTATTTATCAGGTAAATCAAAGTCAGATATAGAGATAACACACTGTTGCAATGTATAATCCCCTTCATCTGGCTGCATGGCTTTTGTGCCTTCACTCAGACTGCCAGCTTTTACTGGTTTGAAGGCAGCATTTGGTGAAATTCGCTGGGCAATGGCATTAATAAATGCATCTAATTGACTGATCACGGTCTTTGCTGTTTCAGTGTCTGTCACTCGCCCGTACTCATCTATCAGGTTAAGAAGGTGTTGTGAATTTATATGCATACTCTCCTTCCAATTGGTGAGATCATTTACGGTAGTACACGTTCTTTCTGGTGCAATTTGGTGTGTAAAAGGGTCATCAAGTTTACAACCAGCTAAATCTTGTAGTTCTCTCTGGATCCCACTATCAGAGCACGTTCTCCACCAAAACGAAAATATGTGGCACAATCTCACCATTGATCTAGGTATTTTCTCTCTGACCTGAGGCAGGAAAGATTTAAATGTCTCAGGGTATTTTGTCAAGTGGCAGATGGGAGCAATGCCAAGTTTGTCGGTCTTCAAAAGATCTGCACCCCTTTTGACGAGGTAAGATGCAATTTCTTTCCTCTCAAGTAAAGCAGCCAGATGCAGGGCAGTCATGCTATTGTTATCCTGCTGGTTTACATCCACTCCACAGTCAAGGATCCAATCTAGCATGCCTTGTGATGGGGGATTACAGCTGCTGATGACAGCTGCATGTAGTATTGACCTTCCAATGTTCTCTCTCATATCAACGCGAGCTCCATGATCCAGGAACATGGAAGCAACTGAGATATTGTTTGTCTCACATGCTTGAAATAATGGCGTATAACCATTATAGTCGCGTAGGTTTATATTTGCCCCAGCCTTTATAAGGCACTCAACAATTTTCAATACTCTGCATTCTTTCCTATATATTTTGCTAAAGCCATATGGTATCATCATAATAGGAGATTCCCCACGTTTATTTACCATATTCACATCTTGTACCTTTCGTAACAGCATTTCAACACATTCTAATCTGAGATGCTGACATGCTCTGTGTAGAGAAGTATTACCAGCTTCATCAGCTGTGGTGGGATCGATGCCTTGCTCCAAAAGAAGCTTCACGATTTGATGGTCACCTCCTTCGCAAGCAAAGTCTACAACACTCACACCTTTCTTGTTCATGACAGACACAGCATCTGTTTCCATGTGTTCTTTTCCTGTGGTCGCCATCACAAATCTGTTGTGCTCTAGAATTGAATTTACAATATCTATGTGACCTAATTTGCATGCAACGGCCAGGGGTGACAGGTGATCGTTGTCTGTGATGTTCACTTTACAACCTTTGTCTACAAGAAAATTGACAATTTCTAGCCTGTTGAACTCTGCTGCTCTGTAGAGCGGTGTACATCCTGCGTCATCCTTCAAATCTACATCAATCTGGGGCAAGGTGAGTAACCATTTCACGGTGTGCAGATGGCCATGGATGACCGCTGTGGCCAGTGGACTGCAGCCAGCAAAGTTCAGCCAGTGTGATGTCAGCACCAGCTCTATGCAGCATTTCAGCAATCTCATTGTAACCTTGAGTGCAAGCCAGGAAAAGTGCCGTCTCACCAGCGTCCGTGCGGTCATTGATGTCTTTGATACATCCTGATTGTAGCAGTAGTTTCACAACTTGCAATCTTCTAGCAATAGGGATTTCAAGGATGTCAAATTTTGGCTTTATCAATTTCAATTCATCGATGGATTTACTCTCAAGAATCACATTCTTAAAATAACGGTTGCATTCTTCATAACTAAGGAAGATAGAAGCATGCAGAGGTGTGTGTCCAAGGTCTGCTTTATGTACAACGTTCACATATTGCAAGAAATATTCTACTATATCACATTGACAACTTGTACATGCTGCAAACAACGGCGTAACGGACTGTTTACTCTGATGGTAAATATCAGCTTTGTGTAATGTGAGAATCTTTACAATAATCAAGTGTCCTGTTGCACAGGCAGCAATCAGAGAGTCATTCCATTAGTGTTTGCCTGGTTCACAGCTGCCTGGTGGTCCAATAACAGCTGGACCACCTGAGAGTGGCCATTCTGGCTGGAAATGTATAATGGAGTAAATCCATCAGTATTGGCCTGGTTCACAGCTGCCTGGTGGTCCAATAACAGCTGGACCACCTGAGAGTGGCCATTCTGGCTGGAAATGTATAATGGAGTAACTCCATCATTCCGGGCCTGGTTCACAGCTGCCTGGTGGTCCAATAACAGCTGGACCACCTGACCATGGCCATTCTGGCTGGAAATGTATAATGGAGTTATTCCATCAGTATTGGCCTGATTCACAGCTGCCTGGTGGTCCAATAACAGCTGGACCACCTGAGAGTGGCCATTCTGGCTGGAAATGTTTAATGGAGTAACTCCATCAGTATTGGCCTGGTTCACAGCTGCCTGGTGGTCCAACAACAGCTGGACCACCTGGATGTGGCCATTCTGGCTGGAAATGAATAGTGGAGTCATCCATCAGTGCCTGCCTGGTTCACAGCTGCCTGGTTAACAGCTGGACCACCTGCCTGGCTGGTCCATAATGGAGTAACTCCATTAGCGGGCCTGGTTCCACACCTGCCTGGTGGTCCAATAACAGCTGGACCACCTGAGTGGCCATTCTTGGCTGGAAATGTATAATGGAGTGACTCCATCATTCGTGGCCTGGTTCACAGCTGCCTGGTGGTCCAATAACAGCTGGACCACCTGAGAGTGGCCATTCTGGCTGGAAATGTATAATGGAGTAACTCCATCAGTATTGGCCTGGTTCACAGCTGCCTGGTGGTCCAATAACAGCTGGACCACCTGAGAGTGGCCATTCTGGCTGGAAATGTATAATGGAGTAGCTCCATCAGTGCCTGCCTGGTTCACAGCTGCCTGGTGGTCCAATAACAGCTGGGCCACCTGAGAGTGGCCATTCTGGCTGGAAATGTATAATGGAGTAACTCCATCAGTATTGGCCTGGTTCACAGCTGCCTGGTGGTCCAATAACAGCTGGACCACCTGAGAGTGGTCGACCATTCTGGATGGAAATGTATAATGGAGTAACTCCATCAGTATTGGCCTGATTCACAGGCCTGGTTCCAATAACAGCTGCCTGGTGGTTAAAAATTATTGTGATCAATCCAGGAGTGGCCATTCTGCTGCCTGGTGGTCCAATAACATGGACCACCTGGGTGTGGCCTCCATAATGGCTGGAAAGCATTATAATGGAGTAAAACCATCATTTATGGCCTGGTCTGCAGCTGCCTGGTGGTCCAAAACACTGGACCACATGAGACTGACCAACATCAAACATATGTATAATGGACGTGAGCATTCCATCAACATCAAGCCTGGTTCACAAATGCCTGGTAACACCACGGTTCATGGACCACCTGGGTAAAGACTGTTTGAGGCAGCAAAATGCAACGTTATGTAATGAAAAAGATCTTTTCGATTTTTATGTGTACGCACATTTGATAAAGGCAGGTATGGCAGAAACCAACACACATCGATAAACATTCATTTATATTAAAATGATTGCTGTTATATCTTTATATGTTTTCTGATTACTCATATTGTTTATTGGTATGATAAGTAAGCACTGTAAAGGTAGATCTAAACGCTTAATTCGGTGAAGTGCAATTGTGTAATGCAATGCTCTTAACCTTGATTTTGTAAATAGGTCAATGGGATATCTTTTTAAAATAAAACCAATCAAATAGGCAATTTTTTTATTGGAATAGTGTCCATACATGATTCTATATGCTATGGCCTGATCTACTAAGCCTTGCTTTCCATAAGAATAGGTATAAACTCCGAATACAACAACTGACCCATGCTGCTCTAGTGGTCCGCACTGCCCCTTTGTCCGCTGATGGTTTTGGCTGGTGATGTCTTTTACACTGGATGTGAGAAGGACTGGCGGTGTGCCAACCTGAATACAAGGAGAAAAATCACTCATCAGCAATGGTCGTTCCGTTACAGTTTATGAACTAAATGACTGACGTCATTGATGTCCCTTTTCATAGTCCCAGAAATATCGCATTGCAATAAGAACAAGTGAAACGAAAATCAGTGACAGAGACTCGAAAGATTTGAAAGGCCGTGGACTCGAACTCACGATCTGCCGTTCATACCAGACCAGCCTCTATGTATGGAGGCGGCTGTGCTACCGCTGCACCAACCTTCCTACGAGGGATAGCCGTGCTCACACTTGCCTATATATCATATTGCGCAATCGTGTTATATAGCTAGTCAGCCTTCATCGCTGGTTAGCCTCTATATCACTGAAACCTGTTATGCTGGGTACGTTGTTAATCTGTCAGGATGCATTGTGTCCGGGCCACTTTCTTGAAACAAGCATCATCAAATGATTTTCTGTTTGTATAAGGTACTTGTTGTTAGACAGCAAAATATAACCAACGCAAAATATAACCCGTTATGATTTGGGTTAACGCAAAATGTAACCACAGCCCTAAAAATGGACCTGGTGACGCAAAATATAACCAGTGCCCCAAAATATAACCAAGGTGTAGACAGTCGCAATTGTAATCTCGTCAAGTGGTGAATTAACGTTAACGCAAAACATAACTGGTTATATTTTGCGGCTGGTTATGTTTTGCGGTCTAACACTTGTCTCATCTCGTTATTAAAGTTCTGCTGTAACATGTAGTTCTACAATGTCCACGTTCCCGTAGAAGAAAACATAAAGCTATATATGGAGTTCATATGAAAAACCGAAAATGAAATCAACAGACATAAATATTACTGTCAAAATGATCACTTTGAATGAATGTCAGTACAGGAAATAAACGCACATATACATACTATATTTTCATTGTATGCTAATAATACAAAAACACTCCGTTATCTGACGCAGATCTTTTAATCCTCCTAGTATTAATACATTCATTGATTACTTTGATTATTCTAACATGTACATATTTAATAGTATATTCACCCTTCTCTCCGACGTGGTGCTTTCGTCTTTGGATTCTGCTTTATTGGTTGTCTACTGTTTTATTTTTTTCTAAAATGACAATAAGTGGTCCTATAGACAATTTACACACTAAAACATAAACTAAACGATATATAAATATAGCTATATAAAAAAAATGTAATACCCACACACAAATTGCACTATGTTTATGTTGATTTGTATCCAGAACGAGAAGTATTCCCCGAATGCTGCTACCTTGCGTAGATTTAAACCAAGACAAATAAAAAGGATCGGACAAAGGCACATTTTATAAGCTCGTGATTTTGATCCAGAAGAGTTTTTTAGCTGTACCTTGTTTACTGAAGTGTGCAGCTACCGTTAAACCAGGCCGTTTGTGACATTCATGTTATATTTTTGTCATCGTTTAGTCAAAATGAAGCAGTGAGACTTGATCCAAACTGTTCCAAAACATGTGCTTTACGTTTCATCGATGCATGTCCTCCTCGGAAAGTTTATGAGGGGGCATTCATTGTCGAAACGTAAAACACGTCTATTTTGGAATAGTTTGGAACACTAAAGCAGGTAAAAATATGTGTCACTGTTGTAATTGACTACTATCAGGAATAAGATAACCACGGTTATATTATTCTTGCTACTAGTAGATAAATATGAGAGGACCTGCTGCAGCTCAAATATTAAATCTAGCAAACATGTTATGACCGGTTACAAAATAGGTAAATCCATTTCATACTCCCGTGTGGGGAGGGGGGCTCTTACCCAAAGAAATGGTACTCGTGTGCAACCGGGGGTATGACATCAGTACATAGAAATATAGATACCAATTGATAAGCTATGGGTGGGTGAACGGGTAGAGGTAGGTAGGTAGGTACATGTAGGTACTGTAGTACGTTAAAGTGTGGGGTCTAGTACTATTTTTTTAATATCACCGTCAGAAACCAACCACAACACACACGCACACACACACACACACACACACACACACACACACACACACACACACACACACACACACACACACACACACACACACACACACACACACACACACACCAAAGCCCCACCCCACACACACACACCAAAATAAAGAATAAAGTCATACGATCAACTATTAAAAGAGTACTCACTTGATCGCATGTTTCATGAATATTTTAGTAAGCGGTGAGGTCGACATAACACCTCTCCTCATATGCTGTAAAGCTCATAATTAGAGAAATCGAGCCAAAATTAGACCAAGTTTACAACATCATGGTGGATGTTGATTCGCCAGGGGACTTTTTATTGAGATTGACTCTTATTTCTGCAGGTGGACTGCCGGGTTAAAGATTGTACATCTTAATTTGCCTAGTGCTCGGTGGTATATTATTTCGTATTTATATGCCTTGAAAGTTTGAATAGGATTGCACATAAATAAAGTATGAATTACGAGAATATTCGTCACTGTTGTGTTCAGCTGGATAGGATTAAATACAATGTAAAATCGAATACCAGATTGTAGTAGTAGCCTAAATATTACAAGCCAAAAGAAAAATCGAAATTCAAAAATGGATGCCAAGAAATAATGTGAACAATTGTATTTATTCTGTATGCATCATAAAGTCTCATCATAAGATGAGACCATGAAATAATCATTTATTTACATCAACACACAGAATGGTTGTATCAAGTTGTTCTTAAATTAGAAATAGCACTTTGGCAGGGTTATTCCATCATCGCGAATGTACTTGTGTTGCTGCTGCTTTTTTTGTTACAGTCTTTCCCGCCGAATTGTGTGATCGAGTTCAGTTACAGATAATTTCTCTATGGAAACAACTGCAGTGTTTTGATTGCCTCTTTGTGATACCCAACTTACACAGGGATTGAGTCAATGTATTGATAATTGCCGTAGAATTCTTGAATATCATTCAAATGTTTTACGATATACCAGTGATATGTGACCATAGTGTGGTAGAAGTGAACTGAAATATAATTCGAGAAAACAGAAAATCCGAGATAAACAATGTCCAGATATTGTGGATCTACTGTACTGATGTCTCAAATGGCGTGTCTCAAAGTCATAACTATACACCGACATAGCTTGTGCATTTTCTGTAGAAAAGAGCTTTCAATTCACGGGGAGCAACTACAAGAGTGATTGGGGCAATATTAAGAAAGAACTATTACCTTTGGAAAGAGTTCGGCATAATACACACATTGCCATCGTGGGTTCGCAGGAATACATAAGTCCCAGATTACACAGTTTAAATGGGGTGATTGATAGCTGAAGAAACAATGTGATGACAACCTGATTGTTTGGAGGAAGTCTCAAATAATCATTCACAAAAAATTCTATGTTCGTATGGGGGGGTTATTTTCAATAACTTGTGAATATGATGATACGTCACACGTAGATGATGATTGAATGTTGTGGATAGAAAGTGGAAGTGGTGATCAGAAGGTCGTGGGTTCGATCACTGGTCGGATCCTCCATGAACACTTGTGTATTGCTCCCTGGTGCCTACATGTGTAATAGGTATAGGCGAGGTCAGGCAAATGAAAGCTAATGTGAGTGAGGGCTTTGTGATGTATGCTCCCCAGGGAGTGGAAAAAGGCAACAGACTGTGACAAGGATGGCAATAACTTGGTGAATTTGTATGATAATGGACTGTAAAACTCGTACATTTACATTGTCAAAATCTATGGTGCTCAAATATCGGATACAAAGGAAATGAGAGTCTCGTCCATTTCCAGTAACGCTTCTTGTGTGCGGAGAGAGAACAAATAATGGCGGACATGGCGTCCGATAATGCTCGTCATTGATTGGTCTGTTCAAATAAAGCGATGCATTATGGGTTTTATGACGTGCATGTCGGAAACCCTCATGATTCGGCACGAACGTGCGTGAGGTTGAATACGATTTCAGGGTGTTGCTTATTGCAGATCTTGAGAATTTAGTAGGCATGTATTTATTTTTTAATGTGATAATTACTTTTCTGCTGTATCACTTTAAATGCTTGCGGATTGAACCTGTTTCAAAATTAGCCATGCTATTTTTAAAACGATAAATCCAGTGAGTTTAGATTCAAACGATAATTCTAGTCATCCATGAAGCTGTGAAATTTTAACAGGATTTCAGGGGGTTGGTTTCATCAATGGCTGCCACTGCAGCTTGGAAAGGTGGTCATGTGCATTTAAGTTTTTCTCTCCGCAGCAGGAAATTAAATCCTCTGCTGCAGACAAGTATGATGTTTGCACAGCACTCAAAGCTGAGCAAAGTAAAGTGGTGCTGGTTATGATATCGTTTATAGACGTTACAATAGAGCACTTGTTTGGTGGTCTGAGCCCCTGCAGCATCCAGGGGACAGTGGGTGCTTCCGGGTAATGCAGCTACATCATCACATACAATAGAACCTCTCTATATCTCCACCTATTAAGACCACCTTATGAAATGACCTCATATGGTCTCAATAGAAAGGTGTTCTCTGCATAGAGCCTCCTTTTGTCGCTTTAGGAAGCTTGGGAGCGACTAGAAATAGTGTTATTATAGAGGTGGTCTCAATAGAAAGGTGGTCTTATAAGTAGGTTTTACTGTAGTCCATGCAATCTTGGGAGATATTTTACATGAACGCGGGGTTTGTACATAGGTGAAATCAACACAGTTAAAACTTTCTTTCGTGAACATACTGCAGTTTTACACCGGATATTCAGTAAATAAATCTAAATTGGCGCCTTTTCCTGTAACAGTTCAGCGATTTTAGTCGATAGCACTTCACTGCGTCTGCTTGAAGAACTGGGGCCAAGAACTATACAGTCTATATTAGAGTCATTGCAAGCAATTGACACCCAAATACAGAAGACTCTCACGATGTGGAGTATAACAACAAACTGCTCGAGATAGCCAATAGTCGAGAAAACCAACTTACATATGTTAATTGTGTGGTTCAAGGGAAATAAAACTTGCCACAAGATAACAGAAAATTCTATATGAGCAAATTCGAGATATCCAGGAACCAAGTCCGACTGTATCTATTGTATTTTTCTTGTATTTGCCGTGTGTCGCCTAGAAGAATAGAACCGGAGAACACAAACAATGAAACTCTGCGAGAGAGAGTGCGAGTGTAAACAATGCTGTCAATATGGTGGCAGGATAAATGTTGTGCACTTGGGTATGAAACTTTAAGTCACAATAGGATATGAAGTGTACAACAACAGGATAAACAGAGGGTCTATTGTGCGATCCATGGGTCACATACTCCATGTTAATGACAGGAATATTGCTTTTGTTGTTTGTTTATATGTAGTTGTTCACATGGTGATTTTATAACAAAATATTTCATATGAAATGGTTTTTGAATAATATTTGAACACTTTTTAATGTGTTTTCCCAAGTTTGCCTGTGGAGAGAGAAGAATATAATTGTATTTGAACACTAACCTGATATCTACGAAAGTTTCATGAAGATCAGACAAGTATTTACTGCAGTTTGAGATGAAGCCCTGGAGTAAAATCCTCATTTGAAGTGAATCTGATCTAACATGCAGTAGTTTTGGATGTAACCAAAGAACTTGTAAAATGACAATGCCACCAATATTGGTTACAACTATATGAAATACGTTAACAGCTGCATCATATAATTACCAATACGTTTAGTAAATGAAACCTGCATGGAACTTTTTTTTAAATATCGGTTGATAAATAGCTATGAAACATATAGTAGACACGTATCTTGGGTTCAGGCCAAATACCAGTAAAATCCCAATACTTTAAATACCAAACTGATTTATGGTTATATTTGGCTGTCAGAGGAGAAATAAAACTAATCTCGAGATATCAGAAAATTCTAGATAAGCAATGTCGAGATTACCAGGTTCCACTGTACTCTGTAAAAGCAGAGCACAGCCGTGTTATGAATAATGCAATTTAATGTAGAAATGCGTCTGCACTGTTTTCTCATGGCCACGGGTGGATTAATCTCACTGTTAATGCATTAGGCCATTCAGAGCGCTGATGATATTTATTGTGCATTATATTCTATATTATATCTATAGGTAAAATGCACAATGGCATTAAACCATAACCATTAGGTGAGCTATTATGGGAGTTAATGTAATGCAAGGTCTTGAATTGTATTGTAGGGGAAACCAATTTACGGGACTACGGTGGTAAATTTGGGTGTATACTCTGCATTTGGATACTTTAGTTAGGGTTTGGTTTATCCATAGTTGTAACAGGATGGAATATGCATTTTAAGATAATTAAAATATATATACAAAACTGAACGTACATTTGGAAAGTACTAGTGCGACTGGATAGTTTAGATAAGTTTTAATTTATCATATTAATTACATGTTATGTACAGTTGGAGATAATATCAATTTAGATGCAAATCTGTAACCGAAAACAAGTGATGAATGAATTGTATATTACAGTTTAAAAGAGACATGTCTGAACAGGTGAAAATAAAAATGTATAAAAAGGATGTTACGATGTATGGTTGTGATTGACACCAAATGATTGAACATGAAATAATTCATTACTTATTTCCATTGTGGATATACACCCTGGATATGGATATGTGGACTGGATGACTGGAGCAATTAAGTTGTCATTATATTGAACTTGCAATTTACACCAACGGAATAGACTACAGGATTATTATCCTAATCACTTAGATGAGTAATCAATATAACCATATAGAAAGATTTTTCAAAAAAACTTCAAGTGACGTAGTTTAGATGTGTGGTCGGGGTTGAGGTCAGCTACTTTCTGAGAAGAAAGTGCTGTGCTGTGACGTCATCAACACGTGCGGTCTCCGTGACGTCATCAACACGTGCTGTGACGTCATCTAGATGTGTGTGGTCGCGGCCATGCTGCCGCTCATCCCCGGAGCATCATCGCACTCGCCCAGGAGGACGCACAAGGTCAGAGTCCAACACACACACGCGCACGCGCGCACTCACACGCACACTCATACGCACACACAGACACACACACACTCTCACATACACACGCACACACACACACACACACACGTAGGCGCACGCACACACACACACACACACACACACACACACACTCACACTCACACACACACACACACACATACACACACACACCAGCACACAGACTCCAACATTTGTATCAAAGTTATGGTGAACGGAAATGAATCTTTTAGCAGAGCTATGCCTCATAATATCCGAAAGTACACGTGTTTTGGTGTTTGGTACACATGTAGGAATTCCCTTTTTCCGCCCAATAATCCAGTAGCTCTTCGTCTGACCCTCTGTTGTGCCGGACCATGCATCTTGTACATGGTGTGGGAAACCGTCAACTCAAATATTGTTTAACTTTCTCTGCTTACTGACATTGAAACAGACGTCCCATTTTCAATTTTGACTCTGTCTCTATGTCTTGTTTCAGGCGTCGCGGCCCTCGGCGCCTGTGTTGGAGGAGGGCGGCAGCGGGCTGCTCACGGCCATCGCCAGGTGAGGGGAGGGGGGGAATGGGTGGAATAGGTATAGGTTGAGAGAAGGATAGAGGAGATTGAAATTGAAATACATAGATAGAGAGACGCATGGAGAGTCTGATGGAGACACATGTGTATGGATATGGAGAGTGATGGAGATAGGTTAAGATAGAGGAACAGATATGAGTATATGTGGAGGTAAATGGGAAAGATATGGACAGGTTTGTATTTTTATTTACACCTAGAGTACCCTCATTAAGGCGCCATCTTCAAGGTCAAAGAAGACCTCAAACCAGTTTTGAAATTTTTACAGGGGAAACACTGTTTGTTCTTGAGTGCGTTTTGACCTAATATATATCATGTCTGCCATATTGTTTCACTTTTATAATCGACAAATTGTGCAAAAATTATATACTCGCGAATATCCGTCATCGGATATTTGCGAATCTCTGCTGATTGGATATTCGTGAATATCTGCAAATCCGAATGTTCGATTTCCACAAAACTTTACCAAGGTAAAATCTGGACAGTTCACGATTATCACAAGATCACAAAGCAAAGGTAGACAACATGAACATATTATCTATCAGAGAGTATAGTATAAACACACCACGCCCTCTACCATAGCGCCTGTTAGTACAGTGGTTAGCGCGTACGACCAACTAACAGGAGTTTCCTGTGATTGGTGACTTTTGGCGCCAAATATTACGTCGTGCGTCTGCCACTGTACTGCCGAGTTCCGCACAGCGTGTCGCTGCTGTCGAGTATATCATACAAGACGGTGGCGACACCAAGCCCGATTACAAAGCCTGTGATTAAAGATTTGCCCCGTGTAGAGGACAGTCAGCCTCTGCACGTAAAAGAAATCACCTAGTTTGAAAACAATAGCTAGTGTGATCCCTGACACCATTGGCTCAGTTGGTTATCTAACCTGCCAAACAAACAAGGACCACATTGGAAATAAGCATTACATATATATGTACGCTTTCATGTGCTATCCTAGGTACATTAGTTCCTGAAGAATATCGATCAAACAATCAATGCTGCAGGTGCCAGTACAAGCGCGTGGCGTCGCTGCTGGACCACGGCCTCTCCATCCTCCACCGCGACGGCGCCGTGCTGCTCGCCGCGCTCTGGATCGAGGATGACGTGAAGCGCCGGCGCATGTTCAACCTGCTGCTGCGGAGAGGCGCCAACTACTGGGCTGTGGACAAGCGCACCGGTCAGTGGGGGTCAGTGGGTGTTCAGTGGTGTGGTGGTGGTCAGTGGGTTGGTCAGTGGTGGGGTCAGTGCGGCGGTCAGTGGGGGGTCAGTGTGAGGGTGATGGTGGTCAATATGATCAGTCATTGCTGGTCAGTGGGGGGGGGGGGGCGTGGGGTTGGTGAATAAACAGGCTGGCCAGTGGGGATCAAGAGAAACCAGTCAATTTTGGTCAATGTTGACACTGGACATGCGAACCGGTTAGTAATGGAGCAGTGTTGGGCGAACCGACTTGGATGAATTGTGGATAAGCAGACAGGTCGATGTAAATGTAAATAAATGTGTTTATTTACAGTCACAATGTCCTTCGTTTGGCAATAGGTAAGGTATTCCTCACATTTGACCACAGCTGAATAGTGGTTTCTAAAATCGCTGATTCATTTGCTTGTGATTACGCTACTATCTATCTAACTACCACCCTGAAGTTGATAGTCCCCCGACTTACGTCACTGAAAAGTAGTCGTCTTATCATATCCTTTGATACTTTGAAAAAGTATGGTGCCATTTTTTCCGAACTACTTTAATAGGGAAAATGCTGGCTTGCTGGTTTTGGGACCACAAACTATGGTCTCATTATAGAGGCGGTATCTATAGAGAAGTGGTCTTTAATGGAGGTATGGGGAGGTTTTAGTGTACTATTCCATATTTTACTTGGATCAATCGAGAGCCGTCTTGTGGACTATACCGTACACAATAGCATATGTATACACCGAAGCACTAATTTACCCTGTAGTTGGACTGTCTATTAAAAGACAATCAAAGTTGATTTTCAATTTTAAATTTCTTACTCATTTCGAATATTTAGTTTCCTGACGAGATCAAAACTAACAAAATCAAAACTAAAACACAAACTGGACCCTTTTTAATAGAAAACTAAGACCGACAAGAGTGAGTAACACTGATCATTCGCTCATTTCCTGCATTGGCCATGACTCTATTAAGCCGTCCGTTATTGGGGCAGGAATCAAGGCAGCTCACTTCCGGGCTTTTACACACAAAACCCAGAGTCTGGAGGTACAGCAGAACCTCTCTATTAGGACTACCTGTGACCTGGCCTCAAGGGGTCTAAGTGCGAAGGTAGGTGGTGGTGGTCCCTTCGTCTGTTCATCCAGGTTTTGGACCGCAAAAATGGGTCTGGTCAAGAGATGGTCTCAATAGAGAGGTGGTCTTCATTGAGGGTTGTTTGCTGTAGCCGTTAGCATTGATGGTATGATCTATTTGCAAAAAGATGAAGGAAGACTTAATACCATTGACAACAGTCAACAGTCGTCAGCATTTTACCATCCAATCTATTCGTTATTTGTATTGTTACAAACTAAGGATCTCATGAGCATATTATATATCACAAATAGAGGTCAAAAAACCAGTCAAAGTGGCAGGTGTGTTTTTTTCCACCGACTCAGTGATATGAATACCCCATCGGGTATGTGACAACTGCTGACTAATTGCCCAGCTGACTTTTGACATGCCCCTGACATGCGGCCACCCAGTAGTGTTAAGCTGTGAGTGTGGTAGTCGGCATGGCTTTGATTGAATAGCCAATGTAAAAGCATTGACTGGTGTATATCCGTTACTTTTTAAAGTGCAAACCAGTGCACGACAAACCCACTCCTAATTTTTAGCTCAGACCACAAAGAGAAGACGGATATATAATGATCCACGGCAAAGACATAGATTTTGGCATAGTCTGATTGCCATAAAAAAAACTCGTAAGCATTTACAAATGTAGCAGCACAGTGGTGGAATAGTCTAATAGTCTAATGGTCGAAGGGCGGGAAATGAGTTGATAGATGATAGCTATCATATGCTCAATACGAGGATTTCAATACGTGTCATCGCCCTCTATAATCTTTCCTTGGTGTATGTCCTTAGTAGTACAGTAAAACCTCGTTATCTCGATATTACTCATAACGACATCTCCGTTATCTCGAAGTTTAGTTTCATTTCCATTTAACCACATTTTAACATACAAGTGGATGTTTATCGGTTGGTGTTTCCTGCAACTTCGATTGACCAGGTGCCAACTGTATTAGTTTTTACAATTTTGTTATGACCGTGAAGGTATTCCTTGGTACTGGTGTACATTAATAAGATCACACAGTCCCCCATAAAGGTTTGTGTACAGTGGAACCTGTCCATGTGGAAACTCTCATTTACACCTCCAGATAAGACACTTTTCGCTTCTCACTACCATTTCACTATACAATTACATCATATGTAAAGTGGACCTCTCATTTAAGGACACATTTAAGGACCCAATCTACCAAAGATATCTGCATAAGACACGTTCCACTGTATAGTATACATGAAAACAGAAGATCATGATGTGCAGATATATTAAAGATAAACATGTATTCTTGAGTACATGTGTTAAATGGATAATTGGCAGGTTGATCTTAAGGTATATCTATAGCTGGCTTGTAACAGACGGATTGATTATCATTTGTCATATAATATGTTAAGCACAACACCTCAGTTGTGGAAGTGAAGTATTCGATCTGTTATACATGAAAGTGGAAGGAGATTTTACAATATCAAATGTACACTCAAACAGTGATTTATGTTGGAATAGTCATATCATTGGAAATGCAATTTAAGTCTCACAATGAGTGCACTTACAATACCGTGGAAAGTGGACAATGGGGTGATGATGGGATAACAGTTTGTTTGAGACTGCTTTAAGCAGTCCTAATAATGTGAATCCACGATTTACAGGATTTGATCATACGTTTACGGAAATATACTAAAAGTCGCATCAGATAAAGGTGATCGTTTACAGTAGAACCTCTATAAAAAGGTCACTTCTACAATATAACCATTTCTCCTCGTCCAAATCCTACAACATGTTTACAACAACTCACGACTTGGACATGATCCGCTGCAAATAGGTATGGTGTACTTACATAATGTATATATTTGTCCATATATATCTTTATCTTAGTCCCATGTAACAAATGCAAGCACACAAAGCACCTAGTCACTCAAAATATAAAAAAGAAGATAGCAGATGTAGTCAATATTGATGAAGGGTTGGAGGGAAAACAAAACATTGAATTTAATTAAATAACAAAATTTAACCCATCTGGGGTAGTTGTTTTATTCCATCCTTTAGTTACTCACCAACGTGTGGTGTATTGCCTGAGTTGATAAGATAACTGCAATTGTGCACAGTCGCCAAGGAATTGAGAAATGAAGTAGAGATTGCCAAAGATGTCAACGCCCTGGCGTACGTGAAAGATCAACTGACCACATGAATAGTAGTCTGTAAAACCCACACATATACTCTAAGTTCCTATTTCTTTGATCACAACACGATTTACCTTTACAACATTGCCTTTTACAACAGCAGTTAGCGAAACGTTCAATGTTGTAAAGGTAAATCGTGTTGTGATTAAAGAAATCGTGTTGTGATTAAAGAAACATGAACTAAACAATTTATTCCCCTCTCACAATTGTGAACATATAATGTTGAATAAGGTAAATCCAGGTCATTAAAAATATATCACATTCATATATTTTCACTCCCCGGGACATACAGCACACCTAGCTATTGGAGCACAGAAATTCACAATTTAATAGGTGCCACGGAGCAACAATAGGTGGGACACAATGACTTAAAAAAACTTACCATCATTGGTTAAACGGTCAATGTTGACCAAACATCGTGTTGTGATTAAAGAAACATGGTGTGCTTCCGTGACCGAGTGGATACAGTTGGTAGACCAAAATCGTGTGGGGGTTCGATTCAGGTCGGGTCTGGATGGTGGGTGTTGAGCAAATGTGTTGCACACTGCCCGTGGTACCTACAATTATGTAGATACAGGTTTTTTGACATAACGCAATGTTTGCAATTGTGAGTGATTAGTTTTATCTGCGCTACGATAGCCTTCTATATTCCCGGGGAGTTGTAAGATATATTTCAAGGATGCCAATATATGGTATAAATGGAAAGTTCTATAACGATAAAGTGAATTCAGACTAAAAAAGCAACACTTACATTTTTACATTTCCTCCCCAGGCCGTGACGCGCTGCTGTGGTCGGCGGCGCTGCCGGGCCGCACGGACCAGCTGCTGCGGCTGCTCGAGTTCTCGGCGCCGGGCGGGCTGGACGTGGGGAGGCGGGACGCGGGCGGCCGCACCGCGCTACACTACGCCACGCAGCACGGAGACACGCAGGCCGTCACGGTGGGTGGACGGGGGGGGGATTGGTGCCTTCAAGTTATATGTTGGGTGGGCATACATGCACGCACGGTGGAGGCTCGCACACACACACACACACGCACACACACACACACACACACACACACACACACACACACACACACACACACACACACACACACACACACACACACACACACACACACACACACACACACACACACACACACACACACACACACACACACACACACACAGGGGGTGCCTTCAAGTTATGGGTACGCCCACTAAATCACGCACTCACACATGCATACGTTGGGTGGGTAGACATTGTACGGGTTGGTGCCTTCAAGTTATACACAAGCACGTAAGCACGCACGCACGAACAAACACACATTTATAAAGGATAAAATGCTATAAGCTATATACCATTTATTACGGCCCCGGGTCATTAAAGTATGATTTTCAAGCCCTCTCAGACATTTATTTGACAATGAGAGCCCCCTGCCTATAGTTCACCCCACTGTGTGCTGCAGGCGCTGGTGTCCAGTCTGCGCCGCTACCACCTGAGCGTCGACATCCCGGACCGCCGCGGACTCACGCCGCTCCTGCTCGCAGTCAAACTCGGGTACGTACACACCCAGCCCGGTCAGCCTGACAGTCGCCAGAGCGAATAGCAGACAATTCACACTAGGCTGGCGTATATACTGTGTAGTCTACGGGAAATATGTAGACAAACGAACGGAAAACCGTGAATGAACATTATTCCGATAATGTGATTTTACGCATTTCACATTGTATACGAAGAAAAAATTGAACATCTACGTTGATGTTGGTGTCAAATACATTCCATTATGTAAAAATGTCGATGCTGTTTGAATGATAAAAGTGTGTAAAATCACATTATCGGAATTAACGTTCATTCACGGATTTCCGTTCGGCTGTCTATGGCTCGTTCCTACAATGTCTGGATTGTGAAGTTTGAGCTTCAGCTCCTGATTGGTGAATGTTGAATTCATTGCTGTGGTTCTATTGTTTAAACTGTGGTCTCGTGAGTCCTGTATGGGAGGTTATCAATTCGCTTTTTTGATTGGTGTGGGTGGGAGAAGACTATTGCGTAAACTCGAGTGAAGGCGCTCTACTTCTTGTGACCCAGTAGATGTACAGGTCAATATGTAGGCCTATTGTAAAGAACTATGGTTCACACATACACCAAGTGGTTCAGTACATATGGATGTACTGCTGGGTTTACAGTGTGAAATGTAATCGGTGTTATCATAATGAGTGTTTCCAATCATGTAAAGTCTATGATTTCCATTGCAATTAGAAAATTTCTTCTATAAACCCATAGCCACTGATGGGATTCGAACCAACGACCACTATAACCGGTGTACTTCAATCAAACATAACGCAAATGCAGTAACCTCGATGAACACAAAGTTCTTCCCCAAATGGAAGGAATCCTCCACAAATGTCAATGTTCCACCCTCGTCCATCCCAATACACCACAGAGACCATATCCTCTGTCCGCAGGTTCAGTGAGATTATGTTGTATATATTTTGTAGTCTGCGTGAAAAAATATGTTATCCAATATGGAAAGAATCCTCCACAAATGTCAATGTAAAAATATAGCCAGATATATATCGCAGGGGGCATCTTAAAAGATGAGTTTTCCCACCAAAATTCTTCATTAGAATGCGGTTTTTAAACGTCCGCCTTCGATTTATACCGTTCGAAACCCATCAAATCCCTGAAGTGCGCCCCCTTTTTCTTAAAAACCTGATCTGTCATTGATGTTCCGACCACGTCCATCCCAGTTCACCGCAGTGACCGTCTGTCGGCAGGTTCAGTGAGATCGCGTCCGTGCTGGTGTCTCACGGCCACGCCAGCCCCCAGCAGTGCGACTCCCGGACCTTCCGCTCCATCAGCGAGTGGTCGCAGCTCGGCGAGCACGAGCGCTACAGCGCCGTCTTCAGGGAGCTCAACTCATACCTCAAGATGCAAGGTTCGATCTATTTCTTGCCATACTTTAGTAGAACTTACGATTAGGACCATCCATGTGACTGGTCTCAATACAGAGGTGGTATCTGTATTTGAGGTCCATGTTGGTTCCTTAATGAAGGTTTATGACTTTAAAATGTTTTTTTTTCTTTCGTATAGAGGTTGTCTCAGTGGTCTTAATGCAGGTTATACTGTATTCTGTGTTTTTGTCAGAATATTGTTCTTCTTGGTGGATTTGATCTTCTTCCTGACTGGATCAAGGGACTATTTGGTAATGATGGACAGTGGGTTCTTGGTGTGCATTCCTATACAAATAAGTGCTCAAACGTAATCTATCATACGGAAATTAATATACCTGCTTTAGAAATAATATACTACATTGTACATGTACATATATAACACATACAATGCACACACTGCCCATTTCATTTGTAATCACTGCTGTTGCTTTTCACATGCCGATACATAAATCACAAAGGTTATTCACATTAAACTATCAGTTAACGTTGAGGTTCACAGACAACGACAACTGCATCCGTGGATTCAACTCTCAAAATACATAGAACATAGATGGATTTAATTAGAAAAAGACCAAAGCCCCATTCAAAAGACATATTAAGAAGAGCACATCCACTGATGCAGTTGCCTTCGTTCACAGACACATTTGCGCCTCCTATTTAGAGTGGTACTAATGCTGTTCTACTATTTTAAAGGGAAAGTCTTCAAGGTAGAAATGGACGAGCCACTTACAGAGTCAAAGGTGAATTTACTCCAACAGAAAGCAGCAAAGCAGGTGAAATGGAAGGAGCCTCCGCACCTGGAATATCACAGATATCTAACTCCTCTAGACGACAAACCGTCACCAGACTTGAGCAAGAAACAGAAAAGGCCACCAAAAAGACGGTCTAAAACACTGAACACACTGACGCAGTCACAAACTTCTGAACGTGGTAGATTTCTGTTGCCACCTCTTCCACAGAGAGCGGAAGAGACGGCTTCTCGTCAATCTGATTCAGAGAATGAACTGTCAGAATCAGTGGGGACTACGAGGTCCACAGCAGCTAGTGAGGATAGCAAGTCAAATATCCACGAGCTCCTGGACTACTTGTCAGTACAAGTGACGCCAGCGTACCGGAAGTCGTACGCTATGATCAAGCACAAAAAGTACAATTCGGTGGCGTTCGTGTTGAATTCGGTGCAAAACGGCGTTGTCCAGGAGAAGAAAATCCGTTTGCAGGACGAGATCGTGAGACGGACAAAGGATTTGAGACGGAGGCAGACGGACAGTGTGCTGGACGTGGATAACAAGCCAAAGAAGCAGGAGTTGGCTGGAATCCCCAAAGCCCGCTCTCACGGCTCACTGCCTTCAGTATCACAGCCTATTCCAAAGCAGTACTACAAACACAATTGACGTATTTTTGTATGGGTTGTGGAAGGTATTTCAAGAAAGGGGAGGGGGGGTATGCTTGGTTGAGTTTTGCGCGAGGTTTGTTAATGGTTATATTATCATAATGCTGTGTAAGGTTAATAGACCAATATGTGCAAATTCAAAGGGATATGTGTGTTGTACCATCAGTGGGTAAGGTAGATCCAGATCTGCCTCTGATGGTCAACAGTAAAGTGACTGTAAAGTGCATTTCTTTATCTCTGTATTGGAATTCTATTGCATTTACATTGTACTGCTTGTGTGTCAGTGCAAAGAGCATAGTTAAAGTCTAAATCAATGGATTCCCATGTTTGGAAGTATGTCTACATGGGATTAAATGTTTCAAATTCATGATACAAGATATGCATTTATGTAATTGTATGTGTATAATAATCCGGGATGGGGTCAATTCCATTGGAATTGCGGATTTCAATTCAAATTCAAATTCAAATTCCGGAATTGGAATTGGAATTGAACATCTGAAAGAAATTTGGAATTGGAATTGGAATTTATTACTATTTCAACGTGATTTTCCATATAGGCCTAGTAGCCAACTCCGCACATCAAAGCAATACACAGCTTTTGATGTTGATATTGTGTGATAGGTGTGATGCAATATATGAGTATTTAAAATAAACATACACAATCATTTGGCATGCATGTAGATATTACACATTTTTTTAATAATATTGGAATTGGAATCGGAATTGATGTCAGAGGAATTGGAATTGAAGGCTCTGGAATTGGAATTGGAATTGGAATTGAACCTTGAGGGGAAAATGTAATTGAAATTGGAATTGGAATTGACGAAACGGAATGACCCCATCCCTGATAATGATATATGAATTTATAAGTGCAATTAACTGTACACGTACTGTGTAGGTGTGTGTTACCCCCGGGTGTCTAATGTTATGCCACTGATAATCCTGAAATTCGTCCATGAGGTTTGAAAAATGACAAGAATCAGTATTAAAAAATATTCAACTGAACTGAAATTTAAAATAGGCTGGTTCTCATATATTGTAAAAATAGTTCACTGTGAATATTCTAAAGCTGCATTTAGTATTAATTGACCAACACGCCAATGTTCCTTGTTCTCGAGTGCTCTGTACAGTCGACTGCTCATTATTTATTCAGAGGTGTTTATTGCAGCTGCCAATCACTACACGCAGCTCAGTATAATGGACCTGGAGGACTGGAGGATGCCAATTCTCAGTGAGAATTTTATTGGTGTAATAAAACATTTGAATTACAGTAGAACCTCTCTAGTCAGACCTACTGGAAGCTGGCGGTATGTGGTATTAATTATAGAGAGGTAGTCTTTTATGGAAGTTCATGTTGGTCTGTTTTATGAAGGTTTAAGACCTTACAAAGTGGTCTTATTATACAGGTGCATTCTTTATTGGAGGTTCCACTGTAAGATTCATCACAATGTATATGCATAGTTATTTAACTTTAATTTTAAAAACTATCTTGAAACCATGGCACTTTAAAAATTAAATTAATCTTTAAGATTGATAGCTGATGTGTGTAATTGCATATTATGGTGAAGCAGACCTTTTTTTCATTTGAATAATTGGATTGCTGTAAGAATCAAGATTGAGATCAAACAACTCAAACTGCAATTGTTGTGAATATCTTAAGTACGGTTTTAATATTTAGGACAGTATGAAAATACAAAATATGTGTCGATATAATGGTACAAATAAATTTTCAAAACAATTTAGAACTATTGCAATATAAACAATGATAAAATATAAAATTCATCCATCTAATACATTCATGTAGTAAAATACAAACACACAAACCTCCACAATACACATCCCTATTCTAACTATAAACACAAAACATGATTAAAAAAAAAAACTGCATAACATAAACAAAATAGCTATCAATAACAATACCCTCTAACCAATTCCCCAATTCTTCATCATACATATTTTTTTTCAATGCATACACCTCATAAACATGTTCAGGCAATGTGCTCCTTTGATTTTCCCTGCATGAGACCTAGTCGCTCCGGCGCCTTCTCTGCTTGGGGTCCTGGTTGATCCTGATGGAGCCGTGGTACGAGTGCTGAGCGGCCCCATCTTGTTGACGGCGGGGTCGTACCGAGCCATGGTGCCCATCAGAGTGAAGCGAGACACTCGCCGGTTCTTGGTGGGCATTATTGACCTAATCAAAGTCAAATAGGACAACGTGTTATGGAGGATGTGCGCAAAATGTATGCAAGAAAAAAGGTGAATTGTTGGCTCAAATTTATATCCAAATCATTATCACGCGCAACATAAATATTTTATACTGCATCAGTGTTTGTAGTAAGATTTGATTCTACATTTACGTTTAAAACTTTCATTTTGACAGCATTGTATGAAATGAAAATGATAACTTTCAAGCTCAACACTTAGAAATATGAACGGCCAGATTTGTTTTAAAAAAATAATGGCCAGTTAAAATAGATTAAAATGATATAAAGAACTAGACATGGAAAAGATAACTCAATCCATGCTATTTGAATATATATTCATTGTATTTGTATTGTATTGTATTCATAGCATCACTGATTTTGTGAGACATCTATTTAAATTTGCATCACTAAAGATGTTGGTACATTGATCACTCCCTTCATCAAAGAATTCTTCTATTATACATTGTAAATAAGATGGCAGCACATGACAATAGAAATTCAGTCAGCGTTTATAGCAAGGGAAGGGTGCATAATTTATCCTTGGACTGACATTGGTCATATCCTGTTGTTTAGACAAGCACTGACTGACATCCAACTTTCACGTGGTGATATTGATGATGGAGGAAGTCCTCGACGACAGGAGTTGCCAATATCCAATAATATTGAGACGTGTGAGTTAAAATGGATTTTTGCATGAAATTAGAAATGTCATTTTCATGAATTCATTATGATCACAAATAATTAAAATAATACACACAAGAACACAGAAACACAAGATTTATATTTACCCATCCGGTCCAAAGTTCATTTTTTCCTCTTTCCACGATGGGCGTCGTTTCTTCTGGGGATGCGAGGGTACGCCTTCAGTCGTGAGGACCCATGAGGGTGTGGTGTCCCTGCCGAGAATCACCGCAATCTCTTCACGGGACTCCACATCACCAGCGTCTTCACTGGTTTCTTCTTCTTCATCAGAATCTATAGGGTCCAGTGAGTGGTCTATGTCTTGGAGTCCTATCTTGGAGAACAGTCTCACTGGTAGAGTAGCCTGTAGAGATTTGGTGGACTTTTCATTCTCCAGTGCAAACTTGAGGAATTTCTCACTTTGAAGAGCTAAAAATAAGAATGTAATGATTTGATATAGACCTTTTCCACTAGCAACCAATGTGCTATAGTTTGACAGTATGCTCATTTTATTTCTTGAAATTAGCAAAAGATATATTAATAATGGCCCAGAAAATGAGAAAAAGAAGAAATTAGAATCAACAACAAAAATCAAAATAATTTTCAAAGACCTCTTACGTTTCATGTGGACAACGAGATCCCACCATTGATTTACCACCATGAAAGCTCCCTGCCTGGGAGGCATCACCGACTTGTACTTGTCAAGTGGGTGCTCCAGTAGCACCCTGTGTTTGGTTATGTATTGCCCCAGCAGTCTGGTTTCATAACTGAATAGAAACAAAGCAGAAATACTGGCAGTTTAAACTGTGATAAATGTCTTATTACTTGCATATGAGTATTATATATAGTTATTTTTATGTCTAATTTAATAAATGATTTGATTTGAAAGTCTGCAATTAAATGAAAACTGCAATAGAGACTAAAGTATGCTACACTGCCCTCATTAATAATTTAATTTAACTTTTTCTTTTTTCTGGTCTACAATCAATCCCTAATTACAATGTATATATGCATATACAATGTATATATGTATATATGCAGAGAGAATTTCTTAAAGAATATTTATATAATGTAAAAGTATTGTAATGAAGCATAATTTATTGGCTTGAATTTTATTCACTATTTACATGTACTTTTCAATGTCTGAATGTTTAGCACTTACTTGTTTCCCACAACATTTTTGAAATGGACTGCCTTGGAACGATCCAAGTTTGACATAATGTTTAATGACAAACCTGGAACAAATATTAGATAGAATGCACGTTAACAATCCTTGTAAACAGGGCATGACCGTTAACAATGATTGTAAACAGCTTGTTAACATCTTATAAACTAACAATTAACAAACCATTTACATGAATGTTAACAACCTGTCATCAAATCTATTATAACAAACCATGCACAACACTTTGCTAGCAAAATATTATCAAGTGTTAGTGGATTCATAGTACACCAGATTCAAAACAATTCAATTTTTTTGTTATACTGCAAAAACTATCTAGTGTTTTATTTCCACGTGTAAGAGTTTAAAATTATCTGCCAAAATATTACACTAATCACCATCAACCATCAATAATTAAACACAGTGCCATTTAACAACCTATTTTAAGCCGTTGTAATTACAAAAGACATATTGATGAGAACACATACAAGTATCTTCACAAAATAATCAAAGACTATGTCTAGGCAAATAATCATTCTATCATTCCGTACAAAAATCACCGCCAATAGCCAACCTGATCAATCTCCGTATTTAATTTTTGCGATGGAAAACAGTCCCAAAAAAACCTATTTTTAGTCTAAACTCCCTCAAAATATAAATTACAGCCTTTGACATAGTAACATATATGCTGCATGTGATGAATGCAAAAAACATGAAGAAAAGGCGTAAATTCAAAATTATCTGAATATGAGCCTCAAAGTTTAAGCGCTAAAAAAATAACTTGAATGTTGAATGTTATAATATGATTTATTTTAAAATAAAATCATGAAAAATGGATTTTAGTCATGATAGAATGGTGATTGACCCCTTGTTGGAATGTCAATATGATTTAAAAATTGCACTGACGTCTGATTTTACCCTCTTGTTGGGTTCAGCATTAAATTGACCCAATCCGTGGTCAATGTTAATCCCAGAAAAAAGATATGGTTGCACTGAAAAAACTTGTTTTACCATGGTCTATGTATTTGGGTTCGGGCAAGTGCTCCAGGTCCCATTTGCCTTCAGGTGTGACGTCACAAACAATGCCCACCCTAGTGCGGTCATCAGGGGCTTGCTCGGCAGGGTACACATTGAAGAACAGACCGTCTACCTTGTCTGAAAACACACAAACACAGTTAGAAGCCATCCTAAAAACAAATGCCCAAGTTGTTCTTCTTAAAACCCTTCAACTACATAACATTTGCCCACAGTTTAAGATGAATATTGACTGAGTTTTTGAATGTTATTAACTACAGCAAGAGCAACTTACCTGTTGATAATATGCGGGGGTTTTCTCCTTTCAGCATGAGCACTGTGCAATAATCATTTGTATATTCTACTTTGTACAGTTTTGAATGGACCGTGATGTGAATGATTTCACCTTTGATGATTCCCTCCAACATTGAGACAAAATAACCTACACAGGCAAAACATCAACTATATGATTATAAAAACGTATTGTAGTGGCTGAAGTAGTACATAGTGGTAATACAGTGTAGCCTAAAATAAAGCCCCTCAAACCACATTTGATGTCTGATTAACCCTCACACTGCCTTCGTGTAAATCATTTGGTACATTTGGCCTGATTTTAGGCTCTATGGAAGGCTGCAATGCTATGCATCATAGGCAGATCAAGGGAGGGGGGTGTATTTCCCAACAAAATACCTTGTTTCCATAGGCGTTTTGGCTTGTTCACTATCGATCGTGCTTACGAAACCCACAAGATCCCTTAAGTGACTTAGATCTGCCTCTGAGCATTATTGACTATTGTGGCCACTAAAGAGTTAAGCCACTTCTCTGAAAAATATTGTGTTCAAATTCTATTAAAAACATTCACTACACTACAATTACTCAGCATGATAAACAAACATTTTATGCCATAAACGGAATATTAACAGTCTGGTTCATTCTTTTCTTCATGCCATGCTAGCAAAACCTCACATGCCAATTCCACTCAACATATTAGACACTCACCCGGCACTATGGCTTCAATGCTTTCCACCTTTATATGCTGCACATACAGATCTTTAACATCAGTAATAACTATGAGTTGGGTTCGTGGCAGCTTATGACCACTACCGGAGGGCAGCTCTTCTAAACTAGACTCCTCGGATACAGACGTGAGAAACACTTCCGAAAAGGTATTTGGGTCTTGCGCAGGGAATGTATCATAAGATTCTTCTTCCTAGCAAACAGTAAACTGTGTGATTAAAGTGCCAGCTCCCCAACAAACTATGCAAGAAGTTATTGTACTCAGCATAACTTTATCATAAAATTTTCCTTTCTTGGAACCATGATTTTCATATTGTTTTGCAGCCGTTTCCCTGACGTCTCATCAGCACCGACAGTGTTACTGTAGGCAGTTGATTCTTATTTGGTACCCACTTCACGTAATACCAGAAGATGAAGACTTTGCATCATTTGACCTACATGGCCGTGGTAACAAAATCAGCTGGCAGTAACACTGTTGAAGCTGACAAGACGTCAGGAAAACGTCTGCAAAACTCGGTAAAATCATGCCTCCAAGAGAATAACAATTTTGAATATCAAAAAACCGGAACCCACAAATAACCATCATCCAAAGATATACCGCAGTATTGTTACCGAGTATACTTCATATTTCGATAACTCTAATAATCAGCTCTATTAATGTTAAGTAAGGTGATTCAGTTAGAATAAAAAGGCATTCAAATGGGAAGCTTTAAACAATTTAACCATGTAACACTTACATCTATGGTTTGGATGCTGCTTTTAGAGTCCTTTTCCAAAGCTGCGATATCTGATGTGAGAGAGTTGACCGGAGAGGTGGCTGCAATGGTGGCGCTGCTCTCCGCGTCTTCTGCTAAACTAGCTATTGTACTGCGAGAACTTGCTTCTGTTGGTGTGGCCTCGTCTGCCATGGAATTATAACTTGTGGCCACAGAAGTGCGGCCAAGTAATATTGAGTCATAACTTGTGGCCACAGAGGCACGGTAAATGGGTGTGTTTTTAGGCACAGCTTGTTCACAAACCGGAGTAACATACGAAAATTGCATGGAAGAATTTCCTGAACTTATTTGTGTTGAGGCGGCTGATTCGTATGCATCTTCAGACTGACTTTCATTTAGCGACATTTGTGATGAATCGCTTGGTTCTGTGGCAAGCTGTTGTGGTTCTGGTGCACTTTCATACACTGGGGTCGATGTTGGTTGAATTACCTCTGTTTCGTATACATCTTCAGATTGACTTGCATTCAGCGACATCTGTGATACGTCTGAGGTAGAAACTTCTGCTTCTTTAGACTCTTGTAAGCCTATTGATAATTCTGAATCGGTTGGTTCGATGTCATCCTTTTGTGGTTCTGGAGTACTTTCAAATACTGCAGTGGATGTTGGTTGAATTACCTCTGCAGAAACTGTATGCTTGCTCTCTGTACTGCTTCTTCTCCTCAGTGGTGACATGACAAAATTCTTCATTCTTTCTATGAGACTACTTGCTGATTTAACACTGCTGCTTGATGCGGACGACGGTTTCAAGTCAGTTGTCTTTTGCGATAGAGGCAGCTCAGCCATGTCATCAAGTTTCTCATTTTCTTCAAGTTGTGAAAACCTTAAGGACAAATGTGATGTGTCTGCAGGGAAGATATATTCATTAACTTGTGATGATCCAAGAGATTTATTTGACATTAGGTCAACGTCAAGAGATAATGATGCCGCTTCTTCTAAATCTTTACTTTCCGAAACATCGATCATCAACGGATTCATTTCTTTTCCGGACTCTTTTGAGGCATCACTAGATCTTCTTTCACTTCCGAATCATCATCAGACTCGGATGATGGAGAGGATTCTTTTTCTGAATGTGGTGAAAATTGTAGTGATAAATGTGATAGATTCCCTGGGAATAAATACTCATCAACTGGAGCTAGCCCTTCAGATCTATTTGATCTAAGGTCAAAATTTGTTTCTGACAAAGATGGTGCTTCATCTAAATCTTCACCCTCGGATGAATCATTCATCACAGGTTTACATTCTTGTGAGATCTTTAGAGGCATCACTAGATCTTCTTTTACTTCTGAATCATCCTCTGACTCTGAGGACTGAGGTAAATCATCATCAGTTTCTGGATGCTGAGAAAATTGTAGTGATAAATGTGATTGATTTCCCTGGGAATAAATACTCATCAACTGGAGCTAGCCCTTCAGATCTATTTGATCTAAGGTCAAAATTTGTTTCTGACAAAGATGGTGCTTCCTCTAAATCTTCACCCTCGGATGAATCATTCATCACAGGTTTACATTCTTTTCCGGTCTTTAGAGGCATCACCAAATCTTCTTTTACTTCCGAATCATCCTCTGACTCTGACTGAGATAGATCCTCAAATGAATCTTCCATAGAATGTTGAGAAAATTTCAGGGACAAATATGATTGGTTTCCTCGGAAGACAAACTCATTTACGTCACATGTCCCATCAGATTTGTTTGGTCCCACTTCAAAATCAGTTAATGACAAAGATGGCGCTTCGTCAACATCTATACTTTCAGATGGATCGAACATTACAATTTTACATTCCTTAGAAGACTTTTGTGGCATAACAAGATCTTCTTTAACTTCTGAATCGTCATCTGACTCGGATGACTCTTCAAAGCAGACACCTGTATAATCTAGAGTTCCTTCATCGTATTCATGTGGCATTTTCAAATCTTCTACATCATATACTTTCCTCTGAATGCTCTTCGGCTGTGTTGCCTCAAGTTGATCTGCTTGTGTGGCTATTTCCAGAGAGTTTGTAATAATATCATCTATGTATTGTTCAACAGTGAGATCTGGCTGAGGCCAACATTTTGTATAATCCAGAGTTCCACAATCAAGCTCGCATGGCACATTTTCTGTTTCCAACGGCAAGGCTTCTGTCGAATGGTATGATTGCATTACAACATCTGCCTTTTCTGGCACCACT
Source organism: Streblospio benedicti (assembly GCA_019095985.1). Classification (NCBI taxonomy): domain Eukaryota; kingdom Metazoa; phylum Annelida; class Polychaeta; order Spionida; family Spionidae; genus Streblospio; species Streblospio benedicti. Next base: position 43,730,867 of record CM032665.1, read on the forward strand.
ATCTCATCTAGTTTATTGCTTTCTGGTACCAATTCTAAAACATCAGACACAATAATTTCTTCATCCTCTAACATTGAGTCATCTGGTAAATGATTTTGATATAAAACATCAGAAGAATGAGCTTCTAATAAGATCTCATCCTCAGAATGCTCTTTAAGCTCTGGAGTGGCCGCCCTAATCGATTCATCTGATTCGGTCTCTTGTAGAATACTCTTCATTGGTGCACTTTGCAATACATCCGAGATTTCAGCTGTCACTATTTCATCATCAACTGATTGTGGTTGAAGTGGTAATTCAGACACAGGTGTAAGTCTTGCGGAACTTGTAACCCCTACCATTAAAAGGTTTTCCACACTGTCTGTGCAAGTTTCTTCCACAGATGCTTCTTCGAATTCCTGACCTTTTGAAAAAAGGGTTTCCGACGAAGGTAAATTGTCGGCTCTAGTATCTTCGATTGTATCACTTTCTTCAGGCTTGACTGTCATGCAAGTGCCATCTAGCTTAACAGAACTTGTTACACCGACCATTGGGAATTGACTACAATCCGTCCATGGTGATTCATTCAACAATTTCGATTGGTCTAGATCCATAATAGCAGAACTAGTGGTGCCCACCATTGGAAGTTGTTCAAGAGATTGTGTATAATTGTTTACTTCTGAAGGGGTCTGTGCTTCATCACTTACATTCTCATCATTGATACCCACGGGTTGTGCTTTGGAAGACAGAGCGGTACCATCAAGGTCAACAGAGCTAGTAACACCAACCATTGGAAATGGTTTATTGAGCAAGTCGGCAAATTCGTCAGGTTCAGGTAACGTATATTCTAATGTTCCTTCTTCATATTCATCTGGCATTTTTAAGTCATGTTCTGTCAATGACATTCGCGGGAAACTTTTCAATGGTTCTATTGAACCCCTATTCATCTCTTGATTGGATGCTGTTGATTCCAGTGCATCAGAGAATTCATCATTTTGGTCAACGTCTGTGGGTTTTCTTTCAGACAAATCTGTATAGTCGAGAATTCCACCATCGAGCTCAGAGGGAACTGGGAACTCAGGCTCACAGTATGGTAAATAGGTATAATCTAGGGTTCCGTCTTCAAATTCACCGGGCATTTTCAATTCATCATCTGTATACTGCCTCGTAGGCAATTCCGTCAATGGTTGGGATGAATCAAATGCAACATCTGGATTTGATTCTGTAGTGACAAATGAATCAAAGAATTCTTCGTCTTGTTCAGGTTCAACCCATTTTCTCTCAGACACGTCTGTATAGTCAAGAATTCCACAATCAAGCTCTGTGGGCAGTGGGAACTCAGGTTCACAAGGTAAACACGGATAATCTAGTGTTCCATCATCGAATTCACATGGCATCTTCAAATCGTCTTCTGTATATTGCTTCCGTGGCATCGCAGATACATCGGCATTGGATTGTGTTGTTGCCAGTGAATCAAAGAATTGATCATTTTCATCAGGTTCAATGGTTTTCCGTTCAGACAAATCCGTATAATCAAGCATTCCACCGTAGAGTTCACAGGGCACTGGGAATTCAGGCTCACAATATGGCAAATAGGTATAATCTAGAGTTCCATCTTCAAATTCACCAGGCATTTTCAATTCTTCATCTGTATACTGCCTTCTAGGTAATTCCACCAATGGTTGTGATGAACCAAATGCAACATCTGGATTTGATTCTGTAGGAACAAATGAATCAAATAATTCGTCATTTTGTTCCGGTTCAATCCACTTTCTCTCAGACACGTCTGTATAGTCGAAAATTCCACAATCAAGCTCAGAAGGCAGTGGGAAGTGCTCCTCGCATGGTAAACATGGATAATCTAGGGTTCCATCGTCAAATTCACATGGCATCTTCAAATCGTCTTCTGTATATTGCTTCCGTGGCATCGCAGATACATCGGCATTGGATTGTGTTGTTGCCAGTGAATCAAAGAATTGATCATTTTCATCAGGTTCAATGGTTTTCCGTTCAGACAAATCTGTATAATCAAGCATTCCACCATGCAGCTCACAGGGCACTGGGAATTCAGGCTCACAATATGGCAAATAGGTATAATCTAGAGTTCCATCTTCAAATTCACCAGGCATTTTCAATTCATCATCTGTATATTGCCTTCTAGGTAATTCCACCAATGGTTGTGATGAACCAAATGCCACATCTGGATTTGATTCTGTAGGAACAAATGAATCAAATAATTCGTCATTTCGTTCAGGATCAATCCATGTTCGTTCAGACAGATCTGTATAGTCAAAAATTCCGCAATCAAGTTCAGAGGGTAGTGGGAACTCAGGCTCACATGGTAAACACGGATAATCTAGGGTTCCCTCGTCAAATTCACATGGCATCTTTAAATCTTCCTCCTTATAGAGTCTCCTTGGCATAGCATTTAATGATGCAGCATCTAGATCTGATTGCGTTGCTTCTAGCATATTCGAGTCATCATCAATTTGGTCTAGTTCAATGGGTTTCCTTTCTGACAAGTCTGTATAATCCAGAACCCCACCATCAAGCTCGCATGGTATCGGAAATTCAGACTCACAATATGGCAAATAGGTATAATCTAGAGTTCCATCTTCAAATTCACCAGGCATTTTCAATTCATCATCTGTGTATTGCCTTCTAGGCAATTCCGTCAACGGTTGTGATGAATCAAATGCCACATCTGGATTTGATTCTGTAAAGGCTAGTGAGTCAAAGAATTCTACATCTTGTTCAGGTTCAACCCATTTTCTCTCAGACAAATCTGTATAGTCAAGAATTCCACAATCAAGCTCTGAGGGCAGTGGGTACTCAGGCTCACATGGTAAACACGGATAATCTAGGGTTCCATCGTCAAATTCACATGGCATCTTCAAATCTTCCTCTGTGTATTGCTTCCTTGGCATTGTGGACAAGACTTGTGTTGGGTCCAATGATACATCTGGGTTAGATTGGGTTGATGCTAGCATTTCAGAAGATGAATCATTTTGTTCAGGTGCCATGGGCTGTCTTTCAGACAAATCCAAATAATCAAGAATTCCACCATCGAGTTGACATGGCACTGGGAATTCAGGCTCACAGTATGGTAAATAGGTATAATCTAGGCTTCCGTCTTCAAATTCACCAGGCATTTTCAATTCATCATCTGTATACTGCCTCGTAGGCAATTCCGTCAATGGTTGGGTTGAATCAAATGCAACATCTGGATTTGATTCTGTAGTGACAAATGAATCAAAGAATTCGTCATTTTGTTCAGGTTCAATCATTGTTCGTTCAGACAAATCTGTATAGTCAAAAATTCCACAATCAAGCTCTGAGGGCAGTGGGAACTCAGGCTCGCATGGGGAAACACGGATAATCTAGTGTTCCTTCGTCAAATTCACAAGGCATCTTTAAATCTTCCTCCTTATAGAGTCTCCTTGGCATAGCGTTTAATGAGTGTGCTGTCAGTGATGCAGCATCTAGATCTGATTGCGTTGCTTCTAGCATATTCGAGACATCATCATTTTGATCTAGTTCAATGGGTTTCCTTTCTGACAAGTCTGTATAATCCAGAACTCCACCATCAAGCTCGCATGGTATGGAAATTCAGACTCACAATATGGCAAATAGGTATAATCTAGAGTTCCATCTTCAAATTCACCGGGCATTTTCAATTCATCATCTGTGTATTGCCTTCCAGGCAATTCCGTCAATGGTTGGGATAAACCAACTGCAACATCTGGATTTGATTCAATTGTGGCTAATGAATCAAAGAATTCTTCATCTTCTTCAGGATCAATCCCTTTTCTCTCCGACAAATCTGTATAGTCAAGAATTCCACAATCAAGCTCTGATGGCAGTGGGTACTCAGGCTCACATGGATAACATGGATAATCTAGGGTTCCATCGTCAAATTCACATGGCATCTTCAAATCTTCCTCCGTGTATTGCTTCCTTGGCATTGTGGACAAGACGTGTGTTGAGTCTGATGATACATCTGGGTTAGATTGGGTTGATGCTAGCATTTCAGAGGATGAATCATTTAGTTCAGGTCCTATGGGCTGTCTTTCAGACAAATCCGTATAATCAAGAATCCCACCATCGAGTTCACATGGCACTGGGAATTCAGATTCACAATATGGTAAGTAAGTATAATCTAGAGTTCCATCTTCAAATTCACCGGGCATTTTCAATTCATCATCTGTATATTGCCTCATAGGCAATTCAATCAATGGTTGGGATAAACCAAATGCCACATCTGGATTTGATTCTGAAGAGGCTAATGGATCAAAGAATTCTTCATCTTGCTCCGATTCAATACATTTTCTCTCAGACAAATCTGTATAGTCAAGAATTCCACAATCAAGCTCTGATGGCAGTGGGAACTCAGGCTCACATGGCAAACATGGATAATCTAGGGTTCCATCATCAAATTCACATGGCATCTTCAAATCGTCTTCTGTATATTGCTTCCTAGGCCTAGTTTCCAATAGCTGTGCTCTGTGTGATGATACATCTGGGTTAGAGTCGGTTCCTGTTAGCATATCAGAGGATTCGTCATCATAGTCATGTTCAGATAGTTTTCTTTCAGACAAGTCTGTATAATCAAGCATTCCACCATGCAGCTCACATGGCACCGGGAATTCAGGTTCACAATATGGTAAATATGTATAATCTAGAGTTCCTTCTTCGAAATCACCGGGCATTTTCAATTCATCATCTGTATACTGCCTTCTAGGCAATTCCGACAATGGTTTGGATGAATCAAATACATCTTGATTTGATTCTGTTGTGGCTATTGAATCAAAGAATTCTTCATCTTGTTCAGGTTCAACCCATTTTCTCTCAGACAAATCTGTATAGTCAAGAATTCCACAATCAAGCTCTGATGGCAGTGGAAACTCAGGTTCACATGGCAAACACGGATAATCTAGTGTTCCCTCGTCAAATTCACAAGGCATCTTCAAATCTTCCTCTGTGTATTGCTTCCTTGGCATAGTTTTCAATAGCTCAGCTCTTTGGGATAATACATCGGGATTAGATTGGGTTGCCGCTAGTGAATCAAAAAATTGATCTGTTTCATCAGGTTCAATGGTTTTTCGTTCAGACAAATCCGTATAATCAAGAATTCCACCATACAACTCACATGGCACTGGGAATTCAGACTCACAATATGGCAAATATGTATAATCTAGAGTTCCTTCTTCAAATTCACCAGGCATTTTCAATTCATCATCTGTGTATTGCCTCGTAGGCAATTCCAACAATGGTTGGGATGAATCAAATGCAACATCTGGATTTGATTCTGAAGAGGCTAATGGAGCAAAGAATTCTTCATCTTGTTCAGGTTCAATCCATTTTCTCTCAGACAAATCTGTATAGTCAAGAATTCCACAATCAAGCTCTGAGGGCAGTGGGTACTCAGGTTCACAAGGTAAACACGGATAATCTAGGGTTCCATCATCGAATTCACATGGCATCTTCAAATCGTCTTCTGTATATTGCTTCCGTGGCATTGCAGATACATCGGCATTGGATTGTGTTGTTGCTAGTGAATCAAAGAATTGATCATTTTCATCAGGTTCAATGGTTTTCCGTTCAGACAAATCCGTATAATCAAGAATTCCACCATCAAGCTCACATGGCACTGGGAATTCAGGTTCACAATATGGTAAATATGTGTAATCTAGAGTTCCGTCATCAAATTCTCTTGGCATTTTCAAGTCATCTTCTGTATATTGACTCTGCGTTTCTACCAATGGTTGTGTTGAGCAAGTGTTCAGATCTTCATTTGATGGCGTCGTGGCTAGTGAGTCGAAAAATTCCTCATCTAGTTCCTGAGTATTGCCATGTCGTTCAGAGACATCTGTATAGTCCAATATTCCACAATCCAGCTCACAGGGCATTGGAAATTGATCCTCACCACAATATGCACTTGGTGGTAGGCATGTGTAATCTAGGGTTCCATCGTTATATTCACTGGGCATTTTCAAGTCTTCCTCTGTATATTCTCTGCTAGGAAATGATTGAGGTTCGCCAGATGCTATGTCTGGATTGGATTGTGAGTCGAAATATTCCTCATTGTGTTCAGGGTCCATGTATTTTCGTTTAGTCAAATTTGTATAATCTAAAGTTCCACAATCAAGTTCACTTAGTACTGGGTGCTGTTCTTCAGAAGAAGTAGATAGTGTATCTGTTTCCTCAGGTTGTGTCTTAAGTGCCTCAGAAATTTCCGCTACAATAACATCTTCATTAGGCAAAGGAACATCCTCTTCTGTGGGATCCTGTTCAATATAATATGATGTTGGCGGTACTTTCTCTTCATAAGGTTCCAATTCGACATAGTAATACGATTCTGGTATGTCATGTGATCTGGTCGGTGGTGAGTCCATTAGCACATCCTCATCATCTCTAGGTTTACTTTCCACAATATCTGATATTTGTGGTATTACCCAATCTTCAGAAACACTTTCTTTCGCTATTGAGAATTCTTCATCTGCAGTAGGCTCAAATGCATCTTCAGACATGTCTGAAAGTGTTATTTCTGGTATTACAATTCCTCTTCCATTTTGTTGCTGTTCTGCACCATCTACATCTGATTCGTTGGACTTTTCAAGTGGCTCATCCAGGTTGTCTGATTTTGAAGATAGTACTGTGGAGAATTCTTCATCGGCAGCAGGTTCAAATACCTCTCCCAATGTGTCTGAAATAGTTATTCTAGGTACGCTGCTAGCTTTTGGTTGACCATCTGCATTAGCAGCCAGCTGGAATGTCTCATCAGTCTCATCTGTTTCTGAAGAGGATTCACCAGGTTTGGCATCTAAACATTCATGAACGTCTTCTTCTTTGCTTGGACTGATAACTGGATTTGTTTTCAGAATCTCTGCATTTTCAGGTGTTACAAATTGTTCCTCATCATTGTTCGTTGGCGCAAATGGTGTTTTGAATGCATGGAGATCTACATATTGGTCTTCGCCTTGTTCAGCATCTAGATATGATACATCAGGAGTAGTATCTGACTGTTCAGGTTCAATTCTGTCTTCAAACTGGTCTAGGGCAATTACATTAGGCTCATCATCTTGTCTATCCAGTTTCTCTGACCCTGTGTCATCTGCCATATGAAACTGTTCATCAGGCTGGTCAGTTTCAGAATAGGACCTCACTGGTTTCTTTTCTGCGAGATTAGCAATTTTAGCTGTTACAGTCTCTTCTACTATTGGCTCTTTCTCAGTTGTAGTAGTTATATCATCTGGGGTATCATCTGCATTGTCAGCAAGCAGAGATGGATCGTCATTGTTCTCCATTTCAGCTAGTTCAGATGTTGAATTATCCTCTACAATGGGTTGTAGATCCTCTGCCAGATGAAATTTATCATCAATGTTCTCTGTTTCTGAATTTGAAGGTTCAGGTTTCCTGTCTGTAGGTACTTGTGCATCTGTGTCGTCAGTGGAAGTTGGTTCCGCTACTGTGTCTATATCATCCTCAGTTGGAGGTTTCACAAACTGTTCATCATCTTTGTTTTGTGGCTCTAATACTAAGTTGCAAGCATCTGGATCTTGATTTCGGTCTTCACCCTGTTCTGCATCTACGTATGATAAATCGGGTGTAGTGTCTGACTGCTCAGGTTCAACTGTGTGTTCAAATGGGTCAGTATCTCTGCCCGTGGTATTTATATCAGACTCATCAGTTGTGTTATTTTCATCACCATCTATTGGTTGAGGTTCAAGCAAATCATCCTGTCTATCCAGTTTCTCTGAATCTGCTTCATGTGCCATATGAAACTGTTCATCAGGCTGGTCAGCTTCGGAATATGACATTTCCGGTTTTTCCTCTGCACACTCAGCTATTTCGGTTGTTATAGTCTCTTCTACGATGGATTGTGGCTCTGTATTTGTAGCTTCAGGAGTATCTTCAGACAACTGAAATCGCTCTTCGGTAAGCGCCATTTCTGTATTTGATGATTTTGGATGTGTATCTGGAAATCCTTGATCATCTGTGTCGTCAAAGGTAGTTTCTCCTGGTAATTTTTCAACAATGGCTGTTGATTCAGGTGTTATGTCTTGAATTTCTTCTGGATATTGGTTCATCTCTTCAGCCTCACCCTGTTCCGCATCTAGGTATGATATAACAGGTGTACTGTCTGCCTGCTCAGGCTGTGAATATATTTCTGGCATTATATTGTCTTCTTTATCCTCTAGTTTATCTTTATCTCCACTCGTTTCTATTATATCAGATATTCCAGCATCATCATTACTAATATGATCTAAAGTTTGCGATTTTGTCTCTGGCAATTCTTCCAATTCTTTCTCCTCATTCTGGGATTTGCTTCTGTGGTGTTTGTTTTTTCTGGTGTGATAATCTTTCTTACATTATATGGCGTCTCTGTTGCGGAATTCGTAACATCTAAACTTTCATATCCAGTATCATCGGTCCACCGGAATTCGTCATCATAATTATCTACATCTGAATACAATGGTTTATCTTGTGAGTCTACATTATTCAGATCATATTCACTTGCATCTTGTGCAGTTTTATATTCTTCATCACGATGTTCAGATTCTGAGGCTGCCATTGGATTTGTCTCTGATTCCTCACTTTCACATCTGTCAGGTATTTTTTCTGGTTCGTTTGCTACAAAAGCGGACATTATGTCTTCATCGTTGAGTTCTGGTTCAGTACTTATCTGTTCATTATCTGCATGTTCACTGCCATCAACAGCGGCAGGCATTTGGAAATCATCATATTTTGAGTCTGGCTCAGCATATGCCATTTCAGGTTTTGTGTCAGAAAATTCATGAAGATCTTCCTCACTTGGAGAGGTTTCAAGCATATTTTCTGATGTATCAATTTTATCTGGACAGATTAATTCATCATCAATCGTTTCTGATCCAGCATCATCTTGATCATCTGCCATTTCAAACTCATCATTATTGGGTTCCTCTTCTGGAAATGACATTTCAGGTTTTGTGTCCGACAATTTGTCCAATTCGGTCTCTTCATTCAGATTGATTTCAGGTGTTGTTTTCAATTTGTCTGTTACATCAGGAGATATTATATCATCATTGTTGGCTTCTGGCTCAGCCTTTAAAGCTGTAGGCTGTGGACTTTCAGTGATAACTTCATCTGCAATTTCAAAGTCGTCATCATTCTCCTCACTCGGACGTTTTTCCGGCATGTTTTCAGATGTCGCTGCAATATAGGGCAAAATTTTGTCTTGTACAATATTTTCTTGTTGGCTTTTTGAATCTGCTGGATTTAAACCATCATCGTCTATTGGGAATGTGTCGTCGTCATCTGTTTCTCTTCCTGGACCCAAATATTCAGGCTGCGCATCTACAAACCGTTCCAAACCTGTTTCTACACTTGCATATTCTTCGGGTTCTCTTTCTGATTGGCCTGCAATGTAGGGTGATATTTTATCCTCAACAATGCTTTCTGGGTCCATTCTGACAGAAACAGGATCTGGATCCTCAGAACCCTCATCTTCGGCCATATGGAACTGCTCATTATTTGGCTCGGGTTCTTCACATACAATTTCAGATTTTGAAGCTGATAACCCTGGCAAACTTGTTTCCCCACTTGGACAAATTTCAGGTTTTCTTTCACATATGTCTGCAGCCTGGGGTGACATTATTTCGTCAGCGAGCTCAGCTTCATTTTTCAATGCCACGTCAGTATTTTCGTCATTTGCCATTTGAAACTCTTCAAATTGTTGTTCTGTATCATCACTTGGATGCGTTTCAGGCATCTTTTCAGATTCATCTGAACTATCAGATTGTATGACTTCTTTCTTATCAAGGCCTGGTTCATTTTCCAAATTTGAACTTTTATCCACGTCGTTATCTGCCAATTGAAACTCGTCCTCGTTTGGTTCTGCTTCTGAAACTGATATTTTGGGTATTGTGTCTGAACATTCATGCAAATTTGTGTCTTGTGGGAGGTGAATTTCAGGATTTTCTTCTGATTTGTCTGCAATATCGGGTGTTATTTGTCCTTCAGAAATGGGTTCTTGTTCCGTCAGCAAATTTCTAGCATCTTGTATTTCAGAAGCTTCATCTTCTGCCATGTCAAAGACATCATCAATTTGATCTGTTTGTGAATATGAGGTAGCAGGTGGGGCATCTGAAATATTATCCAAGTCATTCTCCTCCTGTTCATGGATTTCAGGTATTTGTTCTGCTTTCTCTGCAACATTGGGTGACAATATTTCTTCATCAATGAGTTCTGGTTCAATTTTCATTTGTGTTGCCAACGGGCTTACAGTAACCTCACCATCTGCCAATTGATATTCTTCAATATTTGGCTCTAATTCTGACTCTGAAATCTCAGGTTTTGTATCTGCAAATTCTTCCAAATCAGCCTCGTCACTTGGACAGATGGCTGTTATTTTTTCTGATTTGTCAGAGATATATGGTGATATTTCTCCTTCAACAATGAGCTCTGGCTCACTTTCCAAATTGGCTATCTCTGGATTTTCATTAATATCTTCTTCTGCCATTTGGAACTGTTCAATGTTAGGTTCTGGATCTTCACTTGGATATTTGTCAAGTACCTTTTTACATTCCTCAGGTGATATTTCTTCTTCAGGTTTAATTTTCAAAATTGCTCTATCTGAAGTATCATTAGCCTCACCATCTGGCATTTGATATTCATCAATGTTTGGTTCTGTTCCTGAATCTGATGGTTTAGACTTTGTTTCTGCAAATTCTTCCAAATCACTTGGACAGACGGCTGGTATTGTTTCTGATATATCTGCATCATCCGGCAATATTTCTCCTTCAACAATGAGCTCTGGTTCAGTTTTCAAATTTGTTAAATCTGGACTTTCACCATCTGGCATTTGGAACTCTTTGATATCAGGATTTGAATCTTTGCTTGGAAGTTTTTCAAGTATTTTTTCAGATTCATCTGCCATAGCAGGTGATAGTTCTTCTTCGTCGTGTTCTGGTTCATTTTTCAGATTTGCAAAGTCTGAACTATCAGTAGCTTCACCATTTGCCAATTGAAACTCTTCAATATTTGGTTCTGTTTCGTTATCTGATATTTCAGGATTTGTTTCAGAGGGTTCCATCATTTCATTTTGACAGATTTCTGGTTTCTGTTCACATTCATCTGCGATATCAGGTGATATTTCTCCTTCATCGTTGAGATTTGGTCCTGTTTTCAGATGTGCAGTATCTGGAGATTCGGTAACATCACCTTCTGCCATTTCAAACTCTTCTGCTATGTCAGGTGATATTTCCTCTTCATCTGTAGATTTGACCTTGGCATCCACCATTTCATATTCTTCAATATTTGGTTCGGTTTTGGAATCTGATGTTTTAGCCACTGCGTCTGAAAAGTCTTCCAAATCGATCTCATCACTTGGTTGGTTTTCAAGTGTTTTTTCTAATTCATGTGAAACATCACGTAATAAATTTTCTTCGTTGGAGGTTTGCGATTCGGTTTTGAAATCCTCGTTTGCGGAGAAAATCCTCAACACCTGCCTCATTACTTTCATTTTCTTCTGGAATAAGTGAAAATTGTGTAATATCCAGATTTTCAGGATCTGTCTCATTTACAAAAGGAATGTCATCATCGTCTTGTACAGTTTCAGGGGAAAGAGAATTCGCGGGTGATAGCTGATGGAGGTCCAAAATTACTGCGACTATTATTCTCATGTTTGTTAAATTTGGAATTTCCAATGAGTGTTCTTCACGGGTCATGTCTGAAGGTAGGAGTACGACAATTTCATTAAATGGTGTTATCTGTGCTGCGATTTCTGGAATTTCAGTTTCATCATCTGCTTCAATCGGTTCATCAGAACCTTCTATTTCTGTTTCGTCTTTTTGTTCTTCTCCAGGTGGTGATTTCAGTGTAACACAAGACTGTGATGTCACGGGTTCTGGCTTTGGCTTTTGCTCATCAGTGATTGAAATATCATCCTCAGACTGAACTCTATCAGGAAACGGAAATTGCGCATCTTCTGAAAAATCTGGTGTAAATTGATCTTGAGCCTTTGCTTTTTGAAATCTAACAAATTCATCAGGTTCGCTTGGCTGAGAATCTACTGAAGCCATCTCATAGACATCTGAGCTTACAAAGCCAAGACTTTCGACCTCATCAGGATTTTGGCTGTCAGAGTAGACATCTTCTGGGGGACTTTGAATTCCTGGATTCGATTCTTGATTCACTTCATGAATAGATGGCGGCTTGAGTGATGTGCATGAATGGTAGAGATATGAATCTTCTTCGACGGTTACTTCAGGCTTGGACTCTGTAGAGTCATCCATTTGGCACAGGAGATGCGAGTGTGAATCAGGTAATATAGTGCGCTCGGTGTCACTCATCTCTGGCTCAATAGATGAATCCATGGCGATAAATCCTTCACTGTCAACTGTAGGAAAATGATCGTCATGATGATCTTCAGAATCATGAAAACATTCAGATTCTGACTTCTCTTCAGAAATTACATTCACTTCCGACTTCAAGTCTCTGCTCAATGTTGAACATGTTGAAGCTGCCGATGATTCTCTTTCCATCACGTCAGAAATAGATGATTCTGACGACGATGATATCTCAACATCGATATTGGTGTCTGATATATCTTCCAATGATTTGTCTTTCCCTTGTTGCGATAATTTTGGTTTATCTCTAAGGAGAAAATCATTTTCTTCTGGTTTTGACTTTTCTGCATGAAGCACTGGGAAATCAAGCATAGGAGACAGTTCAAGATCATTGCTAGTATTATCATCCTCTCTTGATTTTTTAAGAATAGGTTCTTCGTGTACCATTCCCAATGGCTCTGTCTCATCCTCAGCCACTGGTTCAATTGGTTCTTTCAGCTCCTCAGGTTCAGCAGTTGCTACAAAATCAAGAAACGCAAGATTAGAAAGAGCTATGTTTCAAAGCAGTTATCCTTTATGCGTGATTTTCCTTCCAAATTCATGCAACAGCTTACGTGTCTCACTGGACATGCACCATATTACCTCTTTGAACTCTTATTACCAGACTCACCACCTAAATTACTGCGGTCATCGAATAGTATATTGCTCAAGGAATTTAAATCAAGAACCAAGTCTTATGGTGATAGTCTTTAAAATTATGGAATAAACTTTGACTGTCCATACGACAATCAAAACCTCTTGCAATTTTAAATTTGTTTAAGGAGGCCTTCAAGTGCACATGAACATTTCATGGAATGTGCATTAGAAATTCATACTGTATTGTATATTGTATTGTAAGTAAAACCAGCAACTGTGTTTAACAATGTTTAAACAAAGTAACATTGGGGCTTAATGTAAAGCATATGTATATTATCGAACATACCAATCTTTTTGGTCTCAAGTCCTCCCCATGTTGTCATAAAAACGTTTGTTAATGTTGGGCCCATGATCATAGTTTTGGAATTCCTGGGTACGTCTATTACACAGTGGTACTGTGGAAGGTTGGACCCCTTTAACCTACTGTAGTTAAACCTAAATGAAAACATTGACATATTAATTAACAATAAATGTCTCAGTCGCGTAGGCATTGTATTTGTGGTACTCAAAAGAGGGTTTTAAGTTTGTCTGAGAACATGTAAACAATTTTGTATCAAAACACTTTCCTTGGTCTTAACTTGCACATCAAACAAAAATCATTGGCTAGAATTAACTTTATGATGAAATACAAAATGAAATAAGGTTCACTTACCGCTGGTCTATTACTAAGTTGTAGTTGACAATTCCATAATAATGACCATGATATTTGAACGAGAGGAAGGACAGGCCTATGGAAATAAAGTAGTGTTTTGCTAGTTGAACAAAACTGAAACTCGTATCAATGCCATCATAACATGGTCGAACCCACTTGAATTGGATTTTTATGTGCTAGAAGTATTGCAAGTCATGTGATATGTTAGATTTTCAGATGAGTTGAAATGTTAAGTTTCGTGAATGGAAATGATGAACTTCTCACTTTCTCCATGCATTTGACTTAGATAGATAGAGGAGAATAGATACACACGTTATAGATCCAACAGTACATTCAATATAATGTGATGTTTTTGAATGAGTGTTTATAGTTTATTCTCATTGTGTGTAGTTTGTGAATGATTAGCAATTTCGAATTAGAAAAGATTTCTGATATTGATTGCCTTACAATAGTAACGTGGTGGCGAAAAAACACAGAAATGCTACAATTTGTTTGTAACTTATTTCAAAAAAATTACAGCAATCACGAATCATAAACAGGTTGAATTAACATAAATAGCTATCATATGGAAACACTGGAGTATACATGTAGTAAGTACACAAGGCACATTTTATGAAAGATTAGGGACCAAAATGATATGTTGATGTCAAGAGTTTTACCTTTTGTAATTGGATTCGGGGCAGGTTTATCTCCATAATCATTATTTCCTAAACCCTCCTGGTCACCCACAGCAGTCACCTGGGTGGCTCTCTCATTGTCGTCTTTCTCATCAAATTGCATGAACAGGACGCTGTCATGTGAGTTATCTGAAAGAAAGCACGGCATTAGTAAATTAAAGCAACAAATTTAAGAACAAATTTATAGGGGCTTGGGCCGCGGCCACGCGCAGACCGTGCTGCGTCGCACCCGCGACCTCGTCGTGTTGATGCGAGCCTACCTCACGTGGAGCAGACCCGCTCGTCGCAGCCGGGGCTTGTCACCAACCCCGCGTACTTCTCGTTGTTGTGTTTTTGAAGAGACCTCGTTCACTACTACGATGTAACAGTAGCTTCCACTTTTATATGGCCATGATAGTCACACCAGGTTTCACGAAGGGCCCTGTCTACATAACACAAGGGACTTCGCACTGATGCTGACACGTACCACGTAGTACCACGTATAAGCGAGCAGAATACCGCCACACGCACGAGCGTGAGGTGATGCGACTGTGGGGCCTAGCCATCGGCTAGACCCCGTGAATATGGTAGAATAAGGGCCTTTCCTTACAGAGGAAAGGTTGCCAGCCCTAACCTGCCCGACCAGTGTCCAAGGGAGAAGTGAGCTCTAATAGCTCAAGTCATCCAGTACTACAGCGTACTGGGTCCCTAATCCTACAGCGGCTTATAAAGAAGTGGACAACTCAAGCAAGGTGAGTGTGACCGAGGGGATTACTATCCTAATCCAGTGAGAAGCATCGTCACGACTATATACTAACGCAGTATATAGTTGGTATGAACAAGGACTTAGCCGTGAAAACCGACGATGAGTGAAAGGCAATATTAAACTACTTTAACCCTTGCAGGGATGCGATAATCCCTGCACACTGGATGGCCTAAACTTTAACTCTTTGTTTTGTCACACAATTATCGAGTATGCATGTGTATTTTATTCATGTTGTTTTCTATTAGGTATTGCTTGCATTGCCTATATGAAAATATAATTGACATCTATTAAATTTGGGCTGTCTTGCCACTACCAAAATTAACCTACACTGTTTATATGGATTTTATAAAATGTGCTACTTAATTTGTCATCCATGTATTACTCTATTCTGAGGTCTGCGGATCATTACTATACAACTGGATATGAAATATTTGTTTCTACATACAATGTACAGCCATTTTGCGCACACCCTCAGCTTGGAGAAAATGAAGTTTCTTCTGTATTTTTCTTGACTTATGACATACCTATGACGTTGATATGTGGATGCTGGCCGTCAATCAAAGGAGATCACCATGGAATCCGAACATCGCTCGTTCACCTTCAGTCTGTGCTTGAGTAGCAGCCCATCTCCGCGAGTGATCACTTCAAAGGGCTTTGTAATTGGACTTCCAATAGAAACTGCCAAGTTGTGACCTACAAGATGAAGGAGAAATGCTTTATACAACCATCTAACAAGATGCAAGGAGAAAAAATATTTATACAACCATCCAACCGCCCGCTCCAAAGCCCATGCAAAGGCCCCCCCTTTTTCTATTGGGATCTACCGTTATATCAATATGTATGTATATATTGCAATGAAAGATTTTCAACATAGTAGCATGGACATTTAGGCGTTGTACAATATATGGATACGTGCATTGTACAGCATTAGAATGTTTTGAAAAGTTGCAATTTCCTAAAAAAAATATGCTGCTGGATTTCATGTACACCAAGATGTGTTAATAACCATAGGTCCTCGTCATGATAAAGGCATTATTGTATTGATATGGTATATGTTGGGTCAGTAAATATAGAATCAAGGTCAACAGCAAACTATTTTGGCTTGTTTGTGGTGGGTAATGGAACACCATACCATAAAAACATGAGCATGCCATATTTATTAATACAACACCGTCTTTGTCGTGACAGGGGTTTGTAGTAATGAAAGTAATTTTATTAGGTCATATCCTCCTTACTTTTTACAACATCGGACTAGTTTAGAACACCATCTGGTCATTGATGATTCGTTATACCATGAACGATTGTTTTAATATTCGGGACGGTCTCTTTTACACCCTAGTAGACTAGTTAAACCACAAATATTGCCATACGACTGGACAGACTGGCGATATATTCGTACAAATTACAATGCAATCATCTTTGAATTCTACTACTGCCATATAATTATTTTTATATGTACGAAGGGCAAATTCGAAGGTGCAAGTGGGGGAAACGTACCAGTGGGAAGTGTGTCGTAACTTTTGGCCTGACTATCGGACTCCGTTATGTCCGCCCTTTCTCCATCTGAAACGACAAAAAGCCGCTGGATGCGTCTTTTGGACAGCATCCTGGCTTTTTGTGTTTCTAGCAATCACTGCTAAGCACTGGTAACTTTATTTGATAATGGAAAACCAATACATGTATTGGTAATGCATGGTTCCATTATTGGAAACGACGATGTACGTTTCTTTGGATCATACGTGTTACGTTCAGTGCTAACGTGGTACGTTCAGCGCTAATGTATTTTAACGACAAACGTTTGTCTCCTTTTCTGGGTCAATCATTAGGTAGCCTCGGACACCCAGGCTGATATGATATTCTTGGTAGGTTGCAACAATACACGATTCTGGATGATCGACACTAATCATTAGGTAATCATTACGTAACTACTGCAGTTCACCGTCGGTTTTCAGGGCTTGATTACTCGCAGTGCCCTTTACAAGTCCATGCTCATATCAACTTCATTCTAAGTATGGTGACTCCAGTGAATCCACCACTTGTAGGAAAGGAGACAGCAGATCTCGAAACTAGTTGAATATTTTGTTACTTTGATTTGTTTATTTGATAAATAAAGCAGTGAGAAAGAAAATATATTACAAAATGAGACCTTATTCTGCATACCAGATACACTCAATTTTGTAGCACCTGAAAAGCTTCTATAAATAATATGTAAAAATATAAACAAAATGCTTCGGCCATGACAGAGATTTTTCACCTGCTTTTAGGGGGTTTAATAACAGCTATGCATGCAGAATTAATCTTTTGACTTCAAATATGGACTCCTACATTGTACATTGTTTCACAATAGGTGACTAAATATTATTCAATTCACAAGAGAATTAACTAAACTATTGGCTTCTTTTATTGACATCTCCATTACAAGTTCCCGATAAGATAGAAATAAAAAAGGAATGTGTAAACATTTCACACATATCCGGCTGTTAGGGTGAAAAATGATTTTTTTTTTCTTGCTGGTTTAAGTGATTGAATACAGATGAAAGTCATAAATGGCCTTGTGGAAAACACAATTTAATTGGGAGAGTGCCCAAAATCGAAACACTTTAGTGTCACCTCATACCACATAGTTAGTAAAGTTTGAACAAAATCGGTTCATTGGTATACCCTCTAGCTTGTCCAGAGACATGAGTGCATACATGTATAATGAATACTGCAGTAAACAAACCAAGTAAACACAAGGCTTTCGCTTCAGCTGTTGAAGCGACACAATTGATTCATTAGACTATTAACTCCAAGTCATGTTCTTAGGTACGGCTATTAAGCAGTTATATCACAATATTATCCCAAGTCCAGTAAACAATAAATCATTTTAAACTTATAATTGCTGGGTTTGTTATTTCTTGGTGTCAAATCCATCGCATATTGTTTTCTATCACTCACAAATGTTTTGCAGGAAATAATTTTGATGCGGCGTTATATTTGCGGGCTCCATATTCTTACCTTGTATTTTCATTCATTTTCTGTATGAAATCTCCCGTCCATAACGCAAACTTATCCCTCGTTATATCAGATCTGATGACGTCACTTCTATTTATGAAATGGCTTATAATTTTATACCTTTTGTGTTTTTCCCAAGTTTGCCTGTGGATACAATTTTCTTCTCTCTTTCTTTTCTATGGCAAGCAAGCTCCTACCACTGTATTGACATAGCTGAAGACAGGTTTTACAACGCTAAGCCTCCATTTGACTATACCATGTGGCCCTGACGGGACTCGAATTCATGACCCCAAAGTTGTGAGACCAGAATGATACCATCATCCCAAGCAGAGAGTTGTTAAAAGGTTACACGGAAGAACGGTTGTCTCTGAAACTCCCAGCCCCCCCCCCCCCCCCCCCCCCCCCCCCCCCCCCCCCCCCCCCCCCCCCCCCCCCCCCCCCCCCCCCCCCCCCCCCCCCCCCCCCCCCCCCCCCCCCCCCCCCCCCCCCCCCCCCCCCCCCCCCCCCCCCCCCCCCCCCCCCCCCCC
>CM032665.1:43749562-43785907 GCA_019095985.1 Streblospio benedicti
ATGATGTCAGTTTCAGTATCTATAAAGCTTCCCAGAAGTTTGCATTTTTTCCATCCATTTGTGTCTGGATGTTTAGTGTAGCTGTGTTCTTGTAGTATTTGGTTTCTTTTTTGGTAGAGGTATTGCATATTCTTCTGTCTTGCTTTCATTTACATTTAGGTGTGCTTCTCTGAGCATTGGGGGACTGTTTCCTTTACCATTTCAATTACTTTCGTGTCATTTTGAGGCCCAAGTGATGTCATCGGCATACTTTGGTGAGATTGAAACATTTTGTCTTCTTTGATAGAGCTTTTCCAATTTATTTGGTTGAAAACTTTGATTGCATAGGTATGATCACTTCTTTCTTTGGGTTTGAGTGCTTGTGCAAGGTAGAATATAAATAGGATGGCTGACAGACAATCTCCTTGAATGATGCCAATGAGAGAGATAAATGCTACACTTAGTTCATTTCCAACCCTTACATGTATGAAGACATCATTTATCAAAATGTGTAGTAGGTGAAGCTCTTCAGGTAATAGGATTTCTTCTAGGGATTTGAATAGTCTCTTTCTATCAACTGTGTCGAAAGCTTTTGACATATCTAACATGAGGATATATATGCTGTAATCATTTGATGTTAAGGCTTTTTCAGCTAGGAGTTTGATTGCAAATACTTGTTCTGTGGTGGACCTTTCATTTTGATAAGCTGCTTGATCTTTGATATTCTTGTACTTAATCTTTTCCATGCTCTGTGTATTGGTTTCATTATTTCAAATAGTTACTAAGTATGTACATGTATTAGATTAAAAATTCAATAACAGCTATGATTAAATAAAAATACAGTAATATTTTGTTATGAAGGAATTTTGAAGAATTATCCTTTGGAAATAAGTGTTTCCTCATAAACAAGTATAATTTTCATTTGATTTAATGAATTTTGTATAAATTGTATCAATAAAACTGCTGTTTATGAGTATAAATTTTGATTGATCATGATTAACATTAAAAGAATATACCATATTTGTCCTATTAATTACATCCCCGGATTACACAAATTAAATTAAATAAATAATGCTTTTTTTGCAAAGATTTCATTTACCTGGTGCCATATTGTAAAAAGCGTAATAAGCCAGGTGTGTTTTAAAAAAATGTTTGCAGTTCATGCATTTTGATTTTCATCATTCGATGCGAATGATTAAAGTCAAAATGCACATTCCGTGAACATTTTTCAGGGTGGCTTATTAGACATCTCTTGTTTTTGGTTGAAATTATTTTTTCATAAGCGAACTGTGCGCTCATTAGAACAAATGTGGTACATGTACTGAATAAATAATTCTTGCTTATCTTACTTCTGCTGTTTTTATTCGATGTCCGAAGTTTCCGAATTACAAATTATAACAGTTTAATGTTGAAAAACCAATATCAGATACAAAATTATACATTAATAAGTTAAACTATGAATTACAAATTTTAAAGTAAATATTAATATATTTGACCATGGCTACACAAAAAATAACCAGTAATAATAGATGCGGGTGTTGCATATTTATCAACTCAAATCATTTATTAAATGAGACATAAAACACGTGAATATCCATATAACAAAGACAAACTTATACAGTATTAACAGTATTATACGGTATTAACATGCAGTTATAGTAATTATCACAGTTACATACACTTGAAATATATATATAAAGGAGTATATTTAAAATCATTTACCAAAATTCAAAAGCCATACAAGCTTTGCTATTTGTTGGGGAAAATATTTTGATGTTAATTGATGTGCCATTTGCAAATGTAAGTCAACTAGCAAGCATCTTTTTAGGAGCAAGTCAGAAAGCATTATTTATATATATATCAATTTCATCTTTAGCGGTAAACAAGTATCATCTTCATAATTTCATAAACCATTTTTATAATTATTGAATATACCAATTAAAAATACATTGTATTGCATGGTAAACAACTCTAGCAGAGTCCAATGGTTAACTAAACAGTAAGCTAATGTAACACATGGTAAAATTTATCACAATAACTAATTCTTTGTCTGATGCACACTACTCCAGTGGAGAACAAGGTTTCTGTAGGTTATCCAAAATTAGTGCTTTCCAGTTCAATTGTAAAAAAATATTTCTGGAATGTGTTGAATTAGAAACTTCAAAGAATCGCATGTTCTATATATACAATACAGTTTTAGTGCATTTCATCCAATTCTGCCCTAAATAAATATCAATTTCTGTACAGGTAGTATATAGCACGTTGCATTCATTACTCTGTAGCCATTTCCGCATAGCCATCATTTTTTGTGGATAATCATAAACCGGATTGCATGATACATAGCAAAGTTTCCTGCTCAGGTTTTGAATGGAAAGTATCTTAGAATTATATCATCTTTCACTTCAGTCCTTTATCCTTGACACGATCTGTCAATGAATTAGATAAATTTGAAATATGTATTGAAATCCGCTTCTGTTTCTCAGAATCCTATGAACCCGTGAAGTGAAACTTTTTTTCCAACAACCTTCCTCCGTGATCACTCCGATAAAATGTAATCCTAGCACACACAATTATAGCCTTAAAGTAATATAACTTCAAATACTTATAAGTACAAACCCAATTTGAACTTTTAACATGTTAAATCTATAGAAATAAGTAAATATTTCAAAAAGTAAACATCACTGACCAAGGGAAGTGAATTAGTGAAGGCGTTTTCAATGGTCCGTGTGACAAGGACATGAGAAATTGAATTCAATATTGATGGCTGCTAATATTATATATTGTAATATAATCTATGATACACTCATTCTAAAGTGATAATATATTAATTCTATGATTTCAGAAATGGGTTTTATTAATTTTATTTTACACCAATTAGAATAGACGTTAGCTCAGTCACAATGCTGAAGATTATTTTACTACTTAAAGATGGAGATGTGTTGAGTGCATTATGTATGCAAGAATCTTTAAAGTAACCGTGTGGAATAAATATTGGCTTTATATATTCAAATAAAAGATATTTGAAAATTACAACCGATTTTGAATGTTGTGGTTGAAAAAAATATTTAAAAAAATATTTTTTTCCCAAAATGATCCCATTATGAAAGAGTCAACATCAATTGTGTAGCCTGCAGCTTTACGTTGAAAAAAGGCACCCAGAAGCATGCTGACCATTTCAAAGTAAAGTGATGTAAATGGAATAGTTCTCCATATAAAGTACTTTATTTTTATATATATGTAGAGAAGTAATGGAAATTTTAACATGTGTTTGAATTTTTTATAAGAACAAATTACTTTTGAACATATCACTACATATGCTACATTAGGAATTCATAATCATCATATTTAGAGATTTTACGTCCCTGTTTATTAATGCGGATATTTGACACTTTACTAATAGCTTGCCCAAAGATTAAGCTCAGAATAATAAAATTTATATATTTGAGCTTTATATATCAAAATATGGAGGTAATTGAGGGATGGAAATTGAAAATGATCCCATTATGGATTTTTGTCCTTGGAAATTTGCTCACATGCACATGTATTATGATTAACGATATGTTCCAGCCCAGAGTCACCTCACACTTATGGAATTACCACCATCATGTAGAGAAAAGATTTCACTACTTCTGTGTAAAATCTTATAACAATCGGCAAATAAATAAGGTCACAGCATCATTTTGATCACTGGCAGCCTGATTTCCAAGTCATGTAAGAATAAGAAAAAAACTGAACTTGTAGTAGAAAATGATGAAGGTGAAATAGTAGGCTCACATACAGAACAAGCAGAAGCTATTGCCCAACATTTTGAAAGAATGCTAGCACCAAAAGACAAAATACCAGATGAATTTCATTATCCTCCAACTGAAATGTCAACACCCTTCACACAAAAAGAAATAGAAAAAGCTGCCAAATCAATGAAAAATGGAAAAAGTTGTGGGTTGATAATAAAATTTTAAAATGAAATAAACTAATTTACACCAAATAGATAGCATTTATGAAGAGTGTGGATTACTGCAAACTATATAATACTCAAGTTTATCATTTATTTTTTCAAACAAAATTGATATAAGCTTTGAAAGATCTAACATGAAATTGTTTACATTATGTATAATGCGAAAAGAATTGTAATATTTGGCATCTATATGTATTTGTAATATTTAGTAAATTGCATCAATTATTGGCTCAAATTGTTTACTTTATGGTAATGCGAAAATAAATGTAATATTTGGTATATGTACATGCAATATTTAGTAGATTGCATCTATTGTTAACCTGTGATTGCAAAATCAAATTCTTGCCTATGACAGTACAACCTCCGATTAAGACCATTTCTATAATAAGACCATTTTGTTTGGTCCCAAACCTTTATAAAGAAATCAACATGAGACCACAAGGTCAGTCAATGTAGCTTATTTGTGAATGTGGTTTTAATGGAGATGTTCTACTGTACGGCTTGAATCATATCCAATTGTTTATGATTTATTCAAATGTGTGTAATCGTGTGAAAAGAGAGAATAAAAGTTTTACAAGATTTCTTTTGGTACAAGTTTTTCACATTTCATACAAACTTAAAACAATGTCAAATTTATGGGCTCCCATTGACTTGATTCATTTTCTATATGTTCATCAAATTGTTTTGTGTGCAATTAGCTAATTCATAGAATGACATTTCAGAAATATAACAATATCATTAAATCACATAATTCAATAACGGTTAGTGTAAAAGATTTCATTTTGATACAATTACATGTAATTAGTTATCACTGAGAGAAGTTTGTTGCCAATGCTATTAACTACATGTAATAATTACATAATTGTATCTTGCCCAATGTCAATAAACCTTTTTTGACTAGTATACAGTTCTTTCATCGACTTGAGCTCTTCAATGAGCATTTTGTTCTGGTTTCCAGCAATGTGATGCGTTCTCCAGACACTTGATGTAGTCCTTCTTCTTACCCATAATTTGGTAAAGCTGCTTCTCTTCAACAGAAACTTTGTCTGATCATTTCCATCGTGTCATCATAGGCCACTTATAACCTGATTTTGATGAAAATGATTGTGTTTGTCTGGGTCACTATAAATCAGATTTAAATACCTTGTAACATCATTACATGTCACCATTACAAAGGTTGCCAGAAGGTTTGAAGATCTAGCTTTTTCTGCAAAAATTTATGTCATTTGTTTTTCAGAAAAAACTTACAACATCCCAATCACCCTGGGGCCCTACTTTTATTTTTAAATTTTTTTTTTGTGATAGTATTGCCCCCAAATTAAATTAATTGAAGTTCAATAGAGACTTTAATCTAAACAACAACATTGTCCACAAACAGCAGGCACTATTCCAAGTTTTGCTTTGTAATTAAAAAATCTTTTTGACCTGTTGCATGTAATTTACCAGTTGAATTGTAATCCACTGGGGAAATGGATCCCACAGCATGAAGCTCAACATTTATTGATTGTTTTAGTTTAGATCCTTCAAAGATAAGTTCATCATTTTGGAACCACAGAGTGTTGATATATTATTTAGTTCATCTTCACACAATACAAACACAATTTACAATAGACAGTTTCGGCAACTACTGTTGCCATTTTCAAAACATCTCTGCGGATGTCAAGGTCACTCAGCACGACTTCCGATGCCGAAAATCGGGTAATCAGGGGCAAACGTTGCGCTATTCGCCTTATAATTGTACGGGAAAGTCTAGCCACAAAAACTGTAGCATTGTATATATAGCCTTATACAATTATATATCATATATTAATATATGGATCGCGACAAGATTGGGGCTAGGGTCCGGGAAAGCCCGACTTCTGAGATCATGCTCAGATGTATTTTCAGTAAGAAATACTCATCCATGTTATCCCAAACCGTCGTGTATCAATAACAAAGCCCTTACGTATCTATGCATCAGGAGCATTGTTTCTCAAATCGTGTCATAATTAAAATAATTTGGTTTAAAGACAGGCGTACTAATTGATCCTGAACTGATTTTTCGATTTCAAATTTCCCATAGTGTATGCAAAGGTGTTACTGGTGTGGAAAATAGACGCAAAATTATAGGTTACACCTTTGGTAAGGAAATGCCGACGTCTCCAAAACATGCGTTTTCAAGAGAGAAAAGGCATGAAATCGATATAGGCAGCTGTAATGGACTGACTGCAATAATGTTTGTTTATTATGATTTTAATTTTGTTGCATACTTTTTTTGTACATTTTTTTTTTTTTTTTTTTTTTTTTTTTTTTTTTTTTTTTTTTTTTTTTTTTTTTTTTTTTTTTTTTTTTTTTTTTTTTTTTTTTTTTTTTTTTTTTTTTTTTTTTTTTTTTTTTTTTTTTTTTTTTTTTTTTTTTTTTTTTTTTTTTTTTTTTTTTTTTTTTTTTTTTTTTTTTTTTTTTTTTTTTTTTTTTTTTTTTTTTTTTTTTTTTTTTTTTTTTTTTTTTTTTTTTTTTTTTTTTTTTTTTTTTTTTTTTTTTTTTTTTTTTTTTTTTTTTTTTTTTTTTTTTTTTTTTTTTTTTTTTTTTTTTTTTTTTTTTTTTTTTTTTTTTTTTTTTTTTTTTTTTTTTTTTTTTTTTTTTTTTTTTTTTTTTTTTTTTTTTTTTTTTTTTTTTTTTTTTTTTTTTTTTTTTTTTTTTTTTTTTTTTTTTTTTTTTTTTTTTTTTTTTTTTTTTTTTTTTTTTTTTTTTTTTTTTTTTTTTTTTTTTTTTTTTTTTTTTTTTTTTTTTTTTTTTTTTTTTTTTTTTTTTTTTTTTTTTTTTTTTTTTTTTTTTTTTTTTTTTTTTTTTTTTTTTTTTTTTTTTTTTTTTTTTTTTTTTTTTTTTTTTTTTTTTTTTTTTTTTTTTTTTTTTTTCCTAGCCATATAAAGAGAGAGGTCCAGAAAGTTGACGACCCCCACCTTTTGCACTTCCGGTATCATTATTTATGATCGTTCTCTATCCTATATCAAACTAGTTTGATAATAAATTTAGTTACTGGCTAGAACGAGTAACGAGCAATCCATAACGATATTGCTGAGTTTCAGATATGAAAGAAATTTAGTAAACCATCCGAATCCATATTCTCGAATTATATAACAGTCATTTGACAGGCCGAGGCAGGTTATGGTAAAATCATAAAATCATGATGTAATGACTTATTTAAACTATCAAAAAACGCAGAAAGGCATGCTGAACGTTATGGAACAAAAGAAATTATTATCAGAACAAATTTGGTTCTAATTAAAATATTTTCTTGATGCTTCTTACCGGCGCTGGTACAAATTGTCGCATGACATTAAAAGATTTGATACTGTGACGTAACGCAAGGCCAAACATGCTCTTGCAAAAATATTAAGAAAGCTAAAACGTATCCGCCATGCAGTGGTGGATTTTCTAGATGCCTCCATTTCATCAAAATCGTTGAAATCATTTTACAGATTTTTCAGTCTATGTTTACCACCATATTGGCTGTCGAACCACTACAGCGGAAATGCCTGTTTATGGCTGAAACAGTAGCCTTGCCCCAACATGCGTGTTTTGCAATATTATTGACGTTAAACTTAGTTGGCAGGGCTAAAACCTCAAAAATAGACGTAAACACACGAAATATAATGAGGGAATAAATTATTTTGTGGGTCAGGTTCACCGCATGCTAATGAGATGTTTACAAACAGATAGGGAAAATGGTAGCCGATTCTTTTTGAAAAAAAGCCGATGGGGGTTTTTTGACGACAAATAATTATAGTTACACTTTTCTTGGTACTATTGCAGTGACTATATTTGTTTTTATCATTGGTAAAAAAAAGGTGATATTTAATTTATGCCACTTTCAAATTTTGAAACAAGAAATTTTTCTTCTTGGGTTCTCTTGAAATATAAGGGGGATATTGTGATGATTCAGTGAAAAATCAGGAAAAATTCATGGAATTTGAAATGAGAAATTTAGTGGTCACCCTGCAAAACAAAATGAATTTGTTTATAATTTTTTTCAACTTAAGCAGTAGAATAAGACGAGACAATTTTAAAATGAAATAAACTAATTTACACCAAATAGATAGCATTTATGAAGAGTGTGGATTACTGCAAACTATATAATACTCAAGTTTATCATTTATTTTTTCAAACAAAATTGATATAAGCTTTGAAAGATCTAACATGAAATTGTTTACATTATGTATAATGCGAAAAGAATTGTAATATTTGGCATCTATATGTATTTGTAATATTTAGTAAATTGCATCAATTATTGGCTCAAATTGTTTACTTTATGGTAATGCGAAAATAAATGTAATATTTGGTATATGTACGTGCAATATTTAGTAGATTGCATCTATTGTTAACCTGTGATTGCAAAATCAAATTCTTGCCTATGACAGTACAACCTCCGATTAAGACCATTTCTATAATAAGACCATTTTGTTTGGTCCCAAACCTTTATAAAGAAATCAACATGAGACCACAAGGTCAGTCAATATAGCTTATTTGTGAATATGGTTTTAATGGAGATGTTCTACTGTACGGCTTGAATCATACCTACTTTTCTATGATTTATTCAAATGTGCGAAATAGTGTGAAAAGAGAGAATAAAAGTTTTACAAGATTTCTTTTGGTACAAGTTTTTCACATTTCATACAAACTTAAAACAATGACAAATTTATGGGCTCCCATTGACTTGATTCATTTTCTATATGTTCATCAAATTGTTTTGTGTGCAATTAGCTAATTCATAGAATGACATTTCAGAAATATAACAATATCATTAAATCACATAATTCAATAACGGTTAGTGTAAAAGATTTCATTTTGATACAATTACATGTAATTAGTTATCACTGAGAGAAGTTTGTTGCCAATGCTATTAACTACATGTAATAATTACATAATACTGTATCTTGCACAATGTCAATAAACCTTCTTTTGACTAGTATACAGTTCTTTCATCGACTTGAGCTCTTCAATGAGCATTTTGTTCTGGTTCTCCAGCAATGTGACGCGGTTCTCCAGACACTTGATGTAGTCCTTCTTCTTACGCCGATACTCGCGAGCTGCTTCTCTGGAACAGAAAACAAGTGTCTGATCATTTCCATCGTGTCATCATAGGCCACTTATAACCTTACACTTGGATGAAAATGATGTGTGGACACTGGGTCACTATAAATCAGATTTAAATACTTTGTAACATCATTACATGTCAGATTTACAAAGGTTGCAGAAGGTTTGAAGATCTTGCTTTT
Organism: Streblospio benedicti; assembly: GCA_019095985.1. NCBI lineage: Eukaryota > Metazoa > Annelida > Polychaeta > Spionida > Spionidae > Streblospio > Streblospio benedicti. The sequence goes on from CM032665.1 coordinate 43,758,752, forward strand.
TCTGCAAAATAATAAGCTTTTGTTTTCAGAAAAAAACTTACAACATCCCCCCCCCACCCCTGGGGCCCTACTCTTGGATTTCCTGATTCACTCTTGTGTAGATTGCCCCCCAAATTCGGTAAAGTGAAGTTCAATAGAGACTTTAATCTAAACAACAATATTGTCCACTAAAGCAGCAGGCACTATTCAAAGTTTTGCCACAATTTTGCCATGTACCTGTTTTTGACCAGACGTAAAGTGCGTTTGTGCGGGAATTCCCCGTCACTGGGGAAATCCTCCCACAGCAGGAGCTCAACACCCTTGGTTGCCATAGTTACTGCAGATCTAGATCAAAGATAACATTTATGTCATTTTTCTCACCACAGAGTGTTGATATAGTTAAGAATCAGTATTGATTTATTTTTATTTTTAAAAGTTTTTTTATCTGTATACGTATAGAAACCTTTTTAATTTAAATTAATTAAACACACACACACACAATCCAAAACCAACGATTTTGCTTTGCAATTAAAAAAATCTTTGCTATCTTTTGCATGTAATTTACTGGTTGCACCCCCTCCCTCTCAAAAGAAATATGGATCTGCCAGCATGAAGGCTGATTTATTGATTGTTTTAATTTATGCTAAATTGACATAAATAGCTGGACATAAATGATAGTGATGTAGTCAAAGAATATTAGAATTGGTCTTAACGTTAGGGAATGATCATAAATAACGATACCGGGGGGGGGGGGATCGTCGATTTTTTCAGGCGCGAACAAAAAATTAACCCGACCCCCCATCAACATCTTAAAAAGTTGGGTGACCCCCCCACCCTCCGCTAAAGAAAAAGTCCTCCATATAGTGATTCTACTGCTAAAAGAAAATATTTGAAAAAAATATACCGTAGCGTGATAAAAAAGTTCAGCGACCCCCCCCCCCCAAAGAGAATCAGAAAAGTTGGACGACCCCCACCTTTTTGGACGACCCCCGGTATCATTATTTATGATCGTTCCCTTATCCCATATCAAACTATTTGATAATAAATTTAGTTACTATTAACGATAACGATAACGATAACGATACGTTTATTTCAGATATGTAAAATTTTACAATTTTACAATCCATATAAATAAAATTATATATACAGTATATACATAATAGCTAATATTATTCAAAATTCTAAAAATACGCATATTACAGTTAATAATTTTTAGGTATTAAAATTATACAGTGTTCTGTTCCACCTGTTTGATTGACTACAGTCAATATAAAATACAGAATTAACAATGGTTCTAATTAAAATATTATTACTCTTATGGATAAGTTGTCTAAAACCATATATCAACTGTCGCTCGATTTCATTAAAAGATTTGACATTATACTGTGACATTAAAAGCCTCACTTCATTCCTATCTATATTAAGAAAGTTTTTAAAAACTCTATTATATGCACTCTTTATCTTTCTAAATACCGAAGAAGTAAAATTCCTCCTCTATTGTTAGATTACAACATGTTAACAAGCTAGTTTACAACCACTATTAACATCACTCCCTGTTTACAAGGCCTGTTAACTTGTAACTCCTGTGTTAGATGCTAATAATATTGGCAATATTATTGACGTCACTTAGTTCTATGCATCAACTAAACATCTATCAATATTTCTTTATCAGTGTCGTGACACCTTTATATGGTATTGTTTTCTGGTAAAGTACCTGGTATGTACTTTTGCATGCTGTAGTAGTACTATTACGTTAAAAAAATTCTTTTGAGTAAAAATTATTTGAGGAAATAGGAAATAAAAGTTCACGTGCACGTGCGGGCACCTGCTATGACGCTGGTTCTTGAAATGGCTGATTTACTACGGGAAATCATAAATAACGGCCGATTTTGAGGAAACCACTGGAGTCTTAACTCTGTAACACAAAAATCTGATGCCTGAGAGCTTAGCAATTAATAGATCTTTTGGGTAAAAATTCACTGATTTAGTGTGAGCGATAATAGGTGATTTTGTACTTTACTAGCGGATAAATCCACGGATACTTCTAGCCAAATACATATTAAACAGTCACGAGAGTTCAGCTATATGTACTCAATAATTGTGCCATAAAGAATGGTACTTTAATAATCATAACCTTCAATATATTTATCTTTAAAAAAAATTACCTTTACAAAGACGCTTCCCGGGTCAAGAACCAGCCAGTGAAAATCCCGCAGTATCACGCGTGACACTAATTTTCGCTAATAGCAAAAAACAGCCACCTGCTTTACAGTATCATTGTTTACGATCGAACGTCGAACGTGTGTACTACAGCATAGAATAGACGGGAAGTGTTTTAGCAGGTCAGATAATTCTGTTATTTAAACTAAATTATTTTAATTATGACGCGTATTTGAGAAACAATGCTGTGATGCATAGATACTTAAGGGCTCTGTTATTGATACACGACGGTTTGGGATAATATGGATGAGTATTTCTTACTGAAAATACACCTCAGAAGTCGGACTTTCCCGTACAATTATAAGCATGAAGGCGAATATAGCGCAACGTTTGCCCCTGACGATTGCAGCGCCGCCCGGTGGCAGAGGCGGAACTACGGTTTCACGGAGTTTGCCATTGTGGCATTCAATGGATGGGGACTTGTGAGGCTCACATTACTGCTTTCCGAAACCGGCTATTAGTAGTTATTATTCGTTACCAAGATGACGACCATTCCGACCATTACGACCAACCAAAATGATCATTCTCCTGTTTGATCCAAAAGGTATTTTTGCGAGTGTTTGGTGGGCTGTAGACAGAAGACAAGTCTAATATATGTTCTATTGCAAACCTGTGGTGATATATTTTTGGCATGTTACATCCAAGAATTTGTGTTAACATTAAATGCAACTTTGCATTTTCTCTGTGAGTGGACTTCTTAACGTGGACATGAACCTTATACTGAATTACCCCGGGGAATTACCTGAGTCTTTGACACATTATCTATATGAGGGTGTGTCGTATTCAACCTTCTACTGCTGCTCACTGCTGATATGGTGGCTTATAATGGCCGGTGTCGGACGCTGCTTGCTACCTCGGAGCGGCAATAGCGATGACGTCACTTGTGCTCATCACCAAGACGACACTGATGACGCCGATGACGTAGTGGGAGTTCCTGGTATCTTTCTCGTGTGCCTAATGTAATGATTGCTAAAGCATGCTGTGTGTTTTATAATGTGCTCAAGTTTAATCACATGGATGTTATAAATGACCATGGTGTTCAGTAGCTAACAAGGACTTGACGTGGTGAACTCAGAACATAAAGGATAACTACATGTATGTATTCAAAGGTTTTTGTATGTGTGCTTCTGTAGCCGAGTGACTAGGGAGCTGGACTCGTGGCCAGAGTGTCGTGGGTTCGACTCCAGGTCGGATCTGGTGGTGGGTGTTGAGCAAAGTAATTAAACGGGATCGCACGGCTGAGTGGTACCAGCACCTATTACATATAGGGCAGGTGAGCGAACGCTAATGTGAGTGATTAGAACAATGCACTACTGTTGTATGCTCCGCTGGTGTAAATGGTGCAAATGTAAAGTCGCTCTAGCTAGATAACAGGGAATTGTGGCTCTAAATAAGTTCGAAGTAAGAGTGTATACCTCTAGCATTCATATAGGCAGGGCTCAGGAGGGAACAAAGAGATGCCTCCATTATTCTATCTAAAAGCCTAATTATTTGTATGTGGACATTTTAATTCAGCATTCAACCCTCTATATTTTAATCCAAGATATTGTTAAATCTAGTCACTATATGTCAAGTTCAATTTTTATAAACTGGATAAATAAATTGTATTTCTAAAACTGTATTGTTAAATCCAGGTTTTCGCAAAATGCACTGTCAAGTTCAATTTTTATAAAAACCTGGATAAATAAATTGTATTTTGTTGGAAAAAAGGGGGCGCAGGGGCATGGATCCGGGCCACCCCCCACACATATAGCTTTTAATATCTTAATGTACTTTATATAACCTTTTTTAACCTCAGTTGTAAAATAGTGTATATCATAACAAATAAGTCAAAATTATTTCCAATTGTGAGATATTTAGATGGTATCTTATTCTAATTTCTAAATAAGATAGAGGCGCAAAGCGAAGCATCCCAGCATAAGAATAGTATTCATGATAGGTAATGAACTTTAAATAACCTGTTGAATGAGCAATGCTCAGGTAGAAGGAGCATTTGCATAATCAGTTACTAGATGTCAGAAATGACAAGTGCACGTACAATGTAGAATTCACTTGTAAAGGTGTAATACAATTTCCTACAAAGGTGTGGTGACCAATGGCATTAAGTGACGTCATTAATATTGGCATCTAACACAAGAGTTACAAGTAAATGTAATGATACGGGACTTATACGTATTATTGATTATATATATATATTGATTATACATATGTATTATTTATTATTGTGTGAATAGTATTAAGTATGTGTTGGTCGAATTCGGTACTGTTGACACGTGGCACAACGTGTGTAATAGCTAATGTCTTTTAAACTTTGTTTGTAAGTATGTTCTCTTTTAGAGTTTATTTTATTTTAAATGGATTGTAAATCATATTTCTGAAAGTAGTTGACATTGTATAATGTATCATTTCAGAATATGTCAATCATCTTTTGAATAAACGTTTTATCAAAGAGGAGACTTTCTTCATTAAACAGAGAGTGATGTTAATAGTGGTTGCAAACTAGCTTGTAACATCTTGTAATATAACAGTAGTAACTATATTTATTATCAAATAGTTTGAAACGGGATAACGTTAGTAAAGACCACTTCTAATATTATTTGACAACATCGCTATATTAAATACTACCATCATTTCTTATGTCCAGCTATTGGTGTCAATTTAGCATAAATTAAAACAATCAATAAATCAGCCTTCATGCTGGCAGATCCATATTTCTTTTGAGAGGGAGGGGCGCAACCAGTAAATTTCATGTGTTTTGTACATGCAAAAGATAGCAAAGAGTTAAGAGGGAAAAAAAGATGATTAGTTCAGGGGTAAAATCAAAAATCATATACACAAAAATAACATTTTTATCTTTGATCTAGATCTGCAGTAACTATGGCAAAAATAAATCGGGTGGTGATTGTTGCTGGAAATGGTTAAGAGGGGGGAAAATTCCCCAGTGACAAAAAAATTATTCTGCAGTAACCAAGGCTGAGCTCTTGCTGGAGGAGGATTTCCCCAGTGACGGGGAATTCCCGCACAAACACAAGTTACGTCTGCTCAAAAACAGGTACATGGCAAAATTGTGGCAAAACTTTGAAAAGTGCCTTCTGCTTTGGTGGACACTATTGTTGTTTAGATTAAAGTCTCTATTGAACTTCACTTTACCGAATTTGGGTGGGGGGCAATCTACACAAGGAAATCCAAGAGTGGGGCCCCAGGGGAGGTGGAGGGTGTTGTTTTTTTTTCTGAAAAACCAAAGCTTAGCTTATTATTTTGCAGAAAAAGCAAGGTCTTCAAACCTTCTGCAACCTTTGTAAATCTGACATGTTACAAATTATTTAAATCTGATTTATAGTGACCCAGTGTCCCCATATCATTTTCCTTCAAGTGCAAGAGTATAATGACACAATGTATTTTGTTCATTCCAGAGAAGCAGCTCGCGAGTGTCGACGGAAGAAAAAGGACTACATCAAGTGTCTGGAGAACCGCGTCACCTTGCTGGAGAACCAGAACAAGATGCTTATTGAAGAGCTCAAGTCACTGAAAGAACTGTACAGTCAAAAGGAGGTCTATTGACATTGTGCAAGATACAGTATTGAAGTATTAACTTTTATTAGCACTTCTAAAGCCTGCTGAATGATCAGTGCTCATAAACATTATTTTTTGTGAATGTAAACGTGCAATGGATGTATTTTTATTGTTGTCACATATGGGAAAATTGAAGAGAATTTAGCATTGCTCATAATAGAATTGTTTGTAATTTCAATGAAGCTATTGTCTGAAACCAGCCATTACGAGACACAATGTAAGCATTCACCAGCCTGTGTCAGGCACGATATATACAGCCACAAGAACACGACCATTACGGTTCACCAGAGTGGGCCGTTACTGTCCACATCCATCTGGAAAAGCTATGTTCAATCACACAGAAAAAGCAGCGTTACAATAATTGTTAACATTTCTCCTAAAAAACGTATTAAATACATCATCACTATTTTGGAATAGAACGTATTACATTGTGTTGCTGATAACAAGATGCAAAAACATTTGATTCAATCAGGAAAATGATCAGCTTGGTTGGTCATAATGGTCGTTATTTTGGTGACTCGTAATGGCCAGTTTCGTTCAGTGAACCTGTAAGAATGACTGTTATGTACTATGACTCTGTAATGTTATTTTCACCATTGATAATTCTAGTCATTGTACAAGCTGTTCAGTGTCTCAATACTAGAACACAGTCATAAATGAATATTCGATAATTAATATCTTGCACTTTTGTGCCTTTTTATGTTTATTCATTGTCAGTTTCACTGTTTACAATCACACTGCCATCATAGTCCATGTTCATTATCAATGTACAACTGTGTATAGACGTGAGATATGATGATGATGTTTTATATAGTAACCCTCTATGGTTTTTATTGCCCAAATAAGCTATGTAAGCGTCATTGTTGATCACAATATCTTCAGACTTATTATATGTATTAATAGCATTGGCAACAAACTTCTCTTTAATTACATGTAATTGTATCAAAAAGAAATGTTTTACACTAACCATTATTGAATTATCTGCTTTTACGATATAACCAATACAACTACATGTATAAGACAAAGAAAACTAGAAATATCTTCTATGAATTGGCTAATTGCACACAAAACAATTTGATAAACATGTAATGTAGAAAATGAAGCAAATCAATGGGAACCCATGAATTTGTTATTGTTTTAAGTTTGTATGAAATGTGAAAAACTTGTATCAAAAAAAAATCTTATAAAACTTTTATTCTCTCTTTTCACACTGTTACACACATTTGAGTAAATCATAGAAGATTGGATATGATTCAAGCCGCACAGTAGAACATCTCCACTAACAACATATACACAAATAAGCTATATTGACTGACCTTTGTGGTCTCAATGGAGGGGTGGTCCCTTTATGGAGGTTCGTGTTGATTTCTTTATAAAGGTTTGGGACCAAAAAAAAGGGTCTTTTAATATCACAGATGTGGTCTTAATTGGAGGTTCTACTGTCATTTTGCAATCACAAGTTAACAATTGTTGCAATCTACTAAATATTGCACGTACATATAGATAACAAATATTACATTATTTTTCCAGTGTTTTATACACTGGCTTGTACCCTATTAAATATTACAAATCACATAGTATCCATCCGTTTCTGATAAAATTTGTATCGGGGTATATCAATTAGTCAATAAATGATAAAACTGGTGCTGTTATGCTGAAATTGAATATTATTTTTTAGCAATATACATAAAGTGCTTTTCTAAAAATCAATTTGGTTTGCCCTCACCAGGGGCGCTTTTCATTTGCATATACATAAAGTAAACAATTTGAGCCAATAATTGATGCAATCTACTAAATATTACAAATACACATAGATACCAAATATTACATTATTTTTTGCGTTATATATTAAAGTAAACAATTTCACGTTAGATCTTTCATAGTGTAAGTCAATATTGTTTGAAAATATAAATGATAAACTTGAGTATTACCGGTATATAGTTTGCAATAATCCACACTCTTCATAAATGCTATCTATTTGGTGTAAATTAGTTTATTTCATTTTAAAATTGTCTCTTCTTATTCTACTGCTTAAGTTGATTAAAATTATAAACAAATTCATTTTGTTTTGCAGGGGGGCCACTAAATTTCTCATTTCAAATTCCATGAATTTTTCCTGATTTTTCACTGAATCATCACAATATCCCCCTTATATTTCAAGAGAAATTTCTTGTTTCAAAATTTGAAAGTGGCATAAATATCACTTATTTTACCAATGATAAAAACAAATATTGTCACTGCAATATTACAAAGAAAAGTGTAACTATTTTCAAAAACAAACATTTTGTGTGTGTGTGTGTGTGTGTGTGTGTGTGTGTGCAAATGTGTGTGCGCGTGCGTGCGTTTTTGTGTGTGATCAATTCATACATACATACATTCTGTCTGATCAATATTGATATTGATTTTTGTGATTCATGTCAACGCTCGACGTATCTTTGATACTGCATTATAAGTACTATACTATTAGAACATTCTAGAAGCTTGTATGACATGTGTTTAGTTAGTCTCGATCATCCAGAATCTTGTGTGGTTGCCACCAACCAAGATCATAACCAGCCTGTGTGTCCGAGGCTAGTGTTTCGTCAAAGTAAAGAACCACGTGTTTTTGGCGCCAAAAAAAAGTATCCGCGCGGGACAAAATTTAGCAGCCACAAAAAAGAAGATTTGAAATTTAATCAGCTATTTTGGATTTATTCATCGTTTATCACCCTCTGGCAAGGTATGTACTAATAGGATAGTCCCCCGATAGATAACTGCAGGCCTCCCACGCTGAGAGAGATTTGTGGCAACTGTGAATGCCGAAATATCAATTGCTAGGCAGACATTCAGAGTCAGACGGATTTTTTAATATTGGTCGTTTACATATATTTCGGTATAGAAGAAATATTGTGTTTTTGCTTTACTACTGAACTGAATCTAGGTACTTGATAGCGAAAATCAACAGGACATTACATGATAATTAAGATAGAATCAGTTTGGAATATGTACCTGCTTTACTATCGCTTGGCGCCAAATATTTATGTGTGACAAATGGTGCTTCAACGGGTTTTCTTGAAACATAAAAGTTAACTACCTCAAACAACACGGATTGCTAGTAAGTACTATAGAGAGAAAGTGATCCTGTATGAAATAGTAATTCAACCTTTCCCCGTGGTATTCATGAAATGTACTATGGCACAAGCGAAATATTAATTCAACACATTCTCATGGGCCTCAATTCATGCGATGGGTTAGTCCAATATAAAACGAGTATTGGATCAGTATCGTCCCATGGCCTTCATGTGGTGCAATGAGGATCGCTGTCCATGAGGGACGCTGTCCATGAGGGACGCTGATAGTGCAACATCCTTGTGAAGTAGGATGGGTGTGATGATATGTATGGGATGGGTGTGATATTGGTCCAGCATCTTCCCATGGACTCCAACACATGTGGTGGAGGGCGGTATTGTTTAATTTACCTACAATTATATTAACTTCACCTCTCACATGGTTTTTAACTCCACTTGGCCAATGTCTATGCTATGTAGTTGACCTTGAGGTCTTTATGGGGAGGATGTCCTCATATACTTTTACCATTTGGGACTACTGTACTATATAGATTAAAAAAAATAAAAAGAACATGTGAGTGGTGTGGTAATACAATGTCAATAAGATAACATATCATTCATCTACTGGTACATCCAGTTCGTGGACTGTCATCATCTTGTCAATTAATTAAAATTCATTCCAGCGGGGACCGCGAACTTCTTACAATACAGTTGTCTTATACTTTCACCTCTCACATTTTTTAATAACACCATCTGGACATTTTGCCTACTATACAACTGGTCCTTTGTTTTTTTTATGGGAATATGTCATTTCCATATATGTTATCAAAAAAAAAAAAAAAAAAAAAAAAAAAACATGTGAGGGGTGGATAGAATATACTATAAGATATCATGACATCAATCAACTACATAAACCTTTCCACCTTAATCCATCCCTCTAAGTCCCATGAGGTGATTTTTTTTACCTTGATTGGGACACTATCCTCCTCATGTACATTCTTCATCTATATAAGTCCTACATGTTTTTTTTACCTTGATTGGGACGCTATCCTCCTCATGTACTTTCATTCTTCATCTATATAAGTTCTACGCGGTGATTTTCTGACCTCGACTGGGACACTATCCTCCTATTCTTGCACTCCCCACCCCTATAACTCCTACTAAGGGATTCTCTGACTGGAATACTATCCCGAACACTATCCTCTCCTATCTTACACTCTCAGCCCATATATATCCCGCGAGGTGATTTTTGACTTCGACTGGGACCCTATTTTCTCTATACCTGTATTACTGTTCTTTTCCTTGTTGATCCCAAGGGGTGATTTTGACCTCGATTGGGACACTATCATATATTTCTAGGAACTATGGAGTCGCTCGACGACCACCGGGTTCCAATCTATAATTTAAATTGAATCATTGAATAAACCCACTATGTCCTTCATTCTCCCGGTGTTGACCCCTTGGGGTGACCCGAGGGGCTGACTTGCCCCCTTGGTTTCTCTTGAAGTTTCCAAGGGCCACTCATGCCTCTGGGGTCCTGGTTTTGGTGAGTGGTGCATATTGGCCACTCGGCACACAGCAACACTAGTGGGGAGAGGGCATCAGGTACACAGGTGCTTAGTCGCCTGGGGGGTTGTGTATCTGGCGTGGGATAAAGTTTGGCTAATAACCTTACCCTAACCCTACAAAGGATTACAACGGAGTTGAACTGAACTGAACTGAACTGAACTGAACTGTGTTTAGTTGTTATGTGTTTTATTAAAATATCTAAAATATATGTATTTGTGTTAGTCCTCATTGTGCTGACTAGCTATTTCATAACTCTGTGTGTGTGTGTGTGTGTGTGTGTGTGTGTGTGTGTGTGTGTGTTTAATTAATTTAAATTGAAAAGATCTCTATACGTATGTAACCCTGTGGGAGATAAAAAAACTTTTTAAAAATAAAAATAAATCGATACTGATTCTTAACTATATCAAAACTCAGTGGTGAGAAAAATGACATAAATGTTATCTTTGATCTAGATCTGCAGTAACTATGGCAACCAAGGGTGGTGAGTTCCTGCTGGGGGAGGATTTCCCCAGTGACGGGGAATTCCCCGCACAAACAGAAGTTACGTCTGCTCAAAAACAGGTACATGGAAAAATTGTGGCAAAACTTTGAATAGTGCCTTCTGCTTTAGAGGACAAAATTGTTGTTTAGATTAAAGTCTCTATTGAACTTCACTTTACCGAAATGGGGGGGGGTTGTTTATTTTATGAAAAACAAAAGCTTAGCTTATTATTTTGCAGAAGAAGCAAGGTCTTCAAACCTTCTGCAACCATTGTAAATCTGACATGTTAACACGTATTTAAATCTGATTTATAGTGACCCAGTGTCCCCATATCATTGCCATAATTTTCCTCCAAGTGTAAGGTTTCACGACACAATGTTTTCTGTTCCAGAGAAGCAGCTCTCGAGTGTCGGCGGAAGGAGAAGGACTACATCAAGTGTCTGGAGAACCGCGCCACCCTGCTAGAGAACCAGAACAAGATGCTCATGGAAGAGCTCAAGTTCATGAAAGAACTGTTCAGTCAAAAGGAGGATACAGTATTGGAGTATTAACTTTTATTAGCACTTCTAACGCCTGCTGAATGATCAGTGCTCATACACATTATTTCCTGTGAATCTATGATTTTGTAAGGTTATTTTAACCATTGATAATTTAGTCATATTACAAATTGTTTACAGTCACAATACTGGGACACACAGTCATAAATGAATATTTGATAATTAATATCTTGCACTTTTGTGCATTTGTATGTTTAATCGTCAGTTTCACGGCTTACAATCACACTGCCATCATAGTCCATGTTCATTATCAATGTACTACTCTCTGTTTTTTATTGCCCAAATAAGCTATGTAAGCGTCATTGTTGATCACAATTTCTTTAGACTTATTACATGTATTAATAGCATTGGCAACAAACTTCTCTCAGTGATAATTACATGTAATTGTATCAAAAGGAAATTTTTACACTAACCATTATTGAATTACCTGCTTTTACGATATAACCAATACAACTACATGTATAAGACAAAGAAAACTAGAAATATCTTCTATGAATTGGCTAATTGCACACAAAACAATTTGATAAACATGTAATGTAGAAAATGAAGCAAATCAATGGGAACCCATAAATTTGTTATTGTTTTAAGTTTGTATGAAATGTGAAAAACTTGTATCAAAAAAAAAAAAAAATCTTGTAAAACTTTTATTCTCTCTTTTCACACTATTTTGCACATTTGAATAAATCATAGAAAATTAGGTATGATCCAAGCCGTACAGTAGAACATCTCCATTAAAACCATATATATAGGTAAGCTATATTGACTGACCTTGTGGTCCCAATACAGTTTTTTATATACATATACTTTATGGAGGTTCATGTTGGTCTCTTTATAAAGGTTTGGGACCAAACAAAATGGTCTTATCACAGATGTGGTCTTAATTGGAGGTTCTACTGTCATAGGCAAGAATTTGATTTTGCAGTCACAAGTTAACAATAGATGCAATCTACTAAATATTGCACGTACATAGAGATACCAAATATTACATTTATTTTCGCATTACCATAAAGTAAACAATTTGAGCCAATAATTGATGCAATTTACTAAATATTACAAATACATATACATTGTAGATGCCAAATATTACAATTTTTTTCGCGTTATACATAATGTAAACAATTTCACATTACATCTTTCAAAGCTTTTAATCAGTACAATAGGGGTCCATGTGGACCCCAATCATTTGATGTGATTTTCTTTTCAATTCATTATCTTTCTGTGCTACAAATACATTCATATGTTAATTATGACTGTGTCAGATAAAAATAACAAATAAAGAGTTACGTTTTTTATTATATACATATTTTAATAGGTCAAATTATCGAACAACTCTGTGTTCTCTGTACCCATTGTGTCTGGGATCCATGCGGACCCCAATAAAATTGCTTTTGTATTGGTCCTTATGTATAACCAAAGAAAATAATTTTTATTCTTGATAATGGAAAGATATGAGCTGACAACTTCATTAACGGCCTTCAATCAAAAAAAAAATTTCAGTGCACCCTGCATTTTCTGTTCTCAACAGGTGTGGGGTCCATGCGGACCCCAAGCAAATATTTTTTATGTACGTCCTTATATTTAGATAAATCAAATAATCTTCGGTACTGATTGAGACAAGATATAGGGTGACAACTACTTAAAAGGAAAAGAAGAAATACTAAGCGGATAAAGATATATCACAAAAAGTATACCCCTGGGGTCCAAACGGACCCCTAATATACTGATTAGGGGTTACAAAATAAATGATAAACTTGAGTATTATATAGTTTGCAATAATCCACACTCTTCATAAATGCTATTTATTTGGTGTAAAGTAGTTTATTTCATTTTAAAATCATCTCATCTTATTCTACTGCTTAAGTTGATTAAAATATTATCAAATTCATTTAATGTTTCGCAGGGTGGCCACAAAATTTCTTTTTTCAAATTCCTGAATTTTCCCTGCATTATCACAAAATCCTCTTATATTTTAAGAGTCCCCACGGAAAAAAAATTCTTGATTCAAAATTTGAAAGTGGCTTGAATACCATATTTTACCAATGATAAGAACAAATATTGCAAAAATTTCAATATCACCAAGAATAGTGTAACTATTTTCAAAAACAGAAACATTTAACTTCTTTTGTACGCCTACATTTTCAATATGCAATTATTTCTATGGCTTTCTTAAAATTTACAAATGAATCGTTTAAAATCAAATAATCTAACAATATTATTTGGCTTATATTGAAAAGAATGCAACATAAAAACATTTAAACTTTTAGAAATTACTTGACATCAATCTTGGAATCTTTTTCGGTCATATTTTTATAAACATTAACAGTAGAATAAGAATAATAAAATAAGACAATAATTTTGACATAATATACCCTCTTGTGGCAAAGTAAATGCCAAACATCTTAAAAAAATAATGATTTTACAGATGGAAAGTACAGCCAATGGAATCATTCAGATCTCTGTGCTGAGATGAATTGAGCAAACTAAAATCTGCGACCTGAGATGTAGCGAGACTAGAACCCGCGACCTGAGATGAACCTGTCCATCATGTCAAGCGTGCGCTCTGGTTGGTCGAAAGGCAAGATGTGCCCGCCTCCTCGCACAACCACCTGCCAAAATATACGCTTAATTTTAGCTTTAAATATCAAGGAATTTAAGTCTTACAATGAGCAAAATTGTAAACAACATGAATACCAAAAAAAGACGAATAAAAACCGATTTCTAACAACATCTCTGTGTACATTTAAGACAGAAATCCAAGTTTTCAGTGCATACCTGGTAAATGTATTATATTATTTGTTTTTATTTCTCTTCAAATATATGCTTAATTTTTTCAAACAATATAGCAAAATAATAGAGAAATATCAAAAATAATTGTTTTTAACGTTTTTTTGACATCTGTCCTCTTCATAATATAGCTTTCAATTCATCCCCTCTGCTATGTTCACTGCCAATTGCTTTCTAGTTATAACTTTGAATTTTAGCACTTTCACTGTAGATTCCTTCACCTTACCATACATTTGCATGTATGTGTAATTACTTAATAATTGGTAAGCAAGGTTCATTGCATACTGTATGTGTATCATACCAAGTACAAATCGGCCACCCTCCTCACTTTTAGAATGAACAAAATTGTAAACAATATGAATACCAAAACCAAGTTGAACAAAAGACCATTTCTAACAACGTCCGTGTGTTGATTTTAGACAGAAATCCCTGTTTTCCGTGCCTACCTGGTAGAAGTCTCCGACCGTCCTGACGTAGCCGGCGACCTCGGTGTCGGTGGGCGTGATCCTCCACACGGAGCGGGCCGCGGCCTTGTAGCGGCCCAGCCCGGCCCACGGCACCGTCTGCAGCATGGCCTCCGTCAGGGGCAGCGCCACGATGATGTCCAGCTGGCCAGAGTACACCAGCACCTAGACAGGAAGGGAGGTTAGAGTACAGCAGCACGAGGGGTCTATGTACTACGTAGCCTTGACGAAAATCCATTCACCAACATGTTTTTCCTAAATCACCAGTCACCAATAGATTTCATTGTCTTTCACCAATCACCAGAAATTGTAATTGAATAGGTTGCATCACATGTTCATCACATGCCACACACTCAAATACCAGCAATTCACAATTCACGCTTAAGATTTAGGTCAAATCACCAATCACATTTTTGCTATATGACCCCCTCCAGCACCTATACTACCTTTACCATCAGGACTGGTTAAGTTAGTTTCCTATGAGTGTAACAGAGAATAACGCTGTTGGGATTTTGCACAAAGGCGGAAAATATAGGTGCTTGCATCCTCATCTATCGCGCGATTATTAGTAAATTCAAACATTATTGAAAAAGATATTTCAAGACATTTATATGCAGTGTAAAAGAGATGCCCGAGAGCCCATAATAAAGTGTTCAGATAATATCAAGGAACGAGGTTAACAAAAAAAATTGTTTCTGCACTAAAATAGCAACTAAATTACCCGTTTCATCAAACTTCAATGCCTTTTCAATGACTTTTAACAAAATTTCATTTTTCAATTACTCATTACATGACTCTTGACAAAAAAATACAAATTTCAACCATCCGTGGCAGCCCTATTACTGACAGTAAATCAAACATATTTCATTTCCAAAATGAAACTGAATTCCGCCGCGGCAGTAACACGCTGTGATGTTTCTCACCTTTTTTAAGTTTGAAATTTGACAATTGCACAACAAAAAGGATAGAAAATAAGATAAAACTGCGTTGCCCACCCTGTAGTTGTCCATGGCCTCGGCTAGCCAGGGTTTCACTGACTGCATGATGTCGTTGATGAGGTGTTTCTCCACCGCGTCCCCGCTGTTATACGGGAGGCTGCCCACGTGGATCGCTCGGCGAACGGAGGGAAGCGCCAGGAAGGACGCGTAGTAGTTGTACTCAGCAGGCTCCTACAGCCAAGCAATGTGGATTACAGTTTATCATTCTTTTTCATGTAATTTCAATGGTTATCATGATCCACAAGTACCCGATAACCCGGAGAGGGTTATCACCCGTCTTCGAAGAGCGGTGATTCCATGGTTAGCATGCTTGTACTCAGCCGGATTAGTTTATTTTATTTTAGAAAAGACTGATAAATACAAAACCGGGTGAGTTGTTAACATGACTTATGTTATCAGGTGAGTTCTTGTGGCGTATCACGGCGAGCCTGATACTCCACAAGAACGAACCCGATAACACAAGTCATGTTAACAACTCACCCGGTTTTGTGTATAAACCTCCAATTAAGACCGCTTCTATAGTAAGACAACTTTCACGGTCCCAAACCTTCATACCAGAATGAACCTCTGTATAGAGACAACCTCGACATTGAGACCACACTATATGGATTAAATCCTAGATTTACAATAAACCTCCAATTAATATGCCTCTATTAACACATGAATGGATTAAGCAAACTTTGACAGAGATTGTTGAGAAAATGTGATCCAGTGTTAAGATATATAATGCAGGTAAATCTGTAAAACGTCCAGTCATATAGTGACATTTTACTGTGATATATAATGCGCTAAAGATTTTAGTTGTATTTCAAACTATATTCAATCAAATAAAGTAAAATTTACAAAGGCTTACTTGAAGCATTATAAATACTGAAATTCTTTTGCCATGTTAGTGATGAGATTCTTTTTAAATAAACATTAAATGCTGATTTTAGTGCTTACGATTTTAAATTATAACAACTCGTATCAATTTAATTTTGATACTAGCAATATTTGTGCAAGTTTCTAGGTACTTCAATAATCCATGCAATATTATATCAACGTTAGAAAAGCAAGCATAAGAAAATCAGGAATGAAGCAAACAATATATAAAACATAAGATAACAGCAGCATAAAAGAAATACCTTTGGTTATTAGATTATTCATTCTGATTACCTTTGTTCTGAGGAAGTTGAAATAGTTGGTTGAGCCTGTGCAATTGGTGAAGAAGGACGGATACCGGTCTGGTCCCGTTCAACACGGCGTCCCAAAGCTAGGGAGATACGCAGGGTGGGATTTTTAATAGAACAGCCTGGTGGCCCTGGTCATTTGAAGCTTGGTCAGGCTTGGTTTGGACCACTGCTTTCTTTGTGTCAATGGCATGAATTTGATATACTTTTCAATGTGGATATGTGCATTTTTTGTTTTCTGAGGCTAAAATAATGATGGTGTTAAGAATCAAGCTACCAGCTGTCAAATCTAGCTTGCGCTTTGCCATGTAATATCCATACATTAAAGTATGATATCCAAATCTAGGCAATTATATGGTTCCAGGTCTCTGTTCAAAGTCATTTGAGAGTCTGCAAATCATATCAAAAATAACAATTTCAAAAAATTAATTTGGGATATAAATATAAAAATATTCAGCAAATACATGTAGTTTGTTTGTTTTTTCAAGAAATGAAGAATTTTAAAAAGTTAAATATTTTGAAATCTACCTAAAATACACATTATAATCTCTCTGCAATACAAGATTAATTTTCATATCAAATGACAGAATAAAATATAAAAATATATTCAGCAAATTTTTGTTGTTTTCAAGAACATGTATTTTAAGATTTTGAATTATCAATTATAATCTGACTCTTAATTATTCAGACAGTAATATTAGAAGTTTTCAAGAACATGTATTATAATTATCAATTGCCCGAGGCAAACATTTAATTTGACAACATGAACTGAGACTTTCGCAAAATAAAACTGACAAATTATCTATATATCTTTAACATAAATGACAAGACAATACCTGAAGAAATTAAGCACTTTTTAAAATTTTGAATGTTATGTAAAAAAGTAGAGCTTTCAAATTACCAATATATCTTAGAAGTGACAACCCAATAGACTAATGACACGGGGCAGCATTAATCCAGATGGAGTTTAATTACAAAATGCACACAAATCAAAATACATTCACTATACGCTTATTTCTCCACTGCTTTTAATTGTTGTCCAAAATATTTATACATGTAATTTTGGCATTTGCTGATTAAATGTCTAAAGCACAAAATATATCCAAATATAAGAAATGAATCGATGAATCAAATTTACCTCTTTAAACAGGCCCGTAGCTACATATGAAGCAAGATAGGCAACTGCCTCCTATGTTTTGGGTCGTTTTTTGGGGGGTGGGTGGGGTGGCGGAGGTGGCGAAATTGTTGTAAGGTCAAACTCTGAATGAAACTGAGCTTCAACATATTTGTTGTAAGGTTACTTTTCTGTCTGAAATAGCTTCAGACGCTATGAAAAGGGGTCCAAATTCCAAAATCTTCTTGAGGTAGCATTCCCCCAACTCCCCCGCTGGAAAATCTGTGCGCCTAGGGCATTTGCATGCATCCTTGCCCACTATATTTTGCCTACCATCTATTGCAATCCTCACTCTGAGAATTACATGTCATATTGACCTCTGAAATGTTTCACCAGAGATTGGATTATTAAAATTTATCAATTCATGTAACCTAATTCTTAAATTAACCTTGATACTGTGATTTTTTTTATACACGGACTATTCAAACCAGCAGGATAGATACATATACTTCTATTTATGTTTTATAAGCATAGAAAAGTGCAAACTGACAGTCTGCAAATCTTTAGCAATGCTTGGATTCATCACTTGACCTCATTCGCATCCTGAAATGAAAAGCCTGTGATAGGTCAGAATTTCTAATGAGAATAGTTATGCGTCTGAGGCCTCTTCAGTACACATGATACTCAGAGTGACAATCCTGGCTCCGTACCTGGAATGCCTTGGCGTAGCTGCCCTGCTTGATGAGGCTGACTGCGACGTCCGTCTGTTTCCGGAACGTCTCTCGCTGCCGCTCGTCCAGCAGCCCCAGGTTGAACAGGTAGTCTGCATACGTGGGCAGCATCTACACAGCCAAGAGTAACATATTTTTTCAAAGATACTGGAAAATTCATTGAATTTTGTAAGGATTCATTGAAAAAATAGAATTTTTTAAAAAGTCATTGAAAAGTCATTGAATTTTGGTTAAACTGGTAATTTAAATGCTGTTTGAGCAGAGATTAAATATTTGTTATATTGGACACCTTGATAACTTCCAAAAGTCTATGTTTTGTGATCGCTTTGTGCGAAACACGCACCACAGAATTTGGTAATATGTTTCTGTAGATGGGTGCAAAAGAAGAATAGAAATCTACAGTGAGTTTTCTTAGCTATGAATTCAGGGAGTTACTGTTATTTAGACAAACAAACCAACTGACTTTTCATGTGTTATATAATGTATTCTGGGATTTTCTTAGACAAACATTAAGAGAGACTAAATTGTGTCCTCGTTTACGCCATGACAGGATCTGTTTGATTGATATTAATCACCTAGCAACCGAATATGGTACTACTTCCGTCACTCATCGTAACCTAATATTTCTATTAGAAAACAAGTGTATGATGCACACCCAAAAAAAAGGTGCGGTCGTCACATCAATTTGTTGCATACTAATAACCAGTTAGAGCAATACGCAACTTTTAACATAATCAGCTAGCAGGGTTCCCACATATTTTGCACATTATAAATTTAATGACTTTTCAAGAACGATTTTCATTTTTCCAAGAATTTTTTTTACAATGTATATACCTAGCTTCATTTCAATAGTATTTATGTAGCTATCAAATAGGACAATTATATCTACGTGATAGATTTCTATTCTTTTGCACACATCTACAGAAACATATTACCAAAGTTTGTATGAGCTGTCTTTTGATTGGCAGCAGGCATCACATAACATAGACTTTTATTTATGAGATGTCCAATACAACAAAAAATCTATCTCTGCTCAAACAGAATTTAAATTACCAGTTTAACCAAAACTCAATGACTTTTTACAAAATTTCATTTTATTCAATGATGTCTTACAAAGTTTAATGAATTTTCCAGGATGTTTGAAAAATTATGAATTTCAATGACTTTTCCAGATTATTGAAACTGTGTTTGTAAACATAGTTTTTCCCAACTAAAAATCATATTTGATGGAAAATTAACAGTTCATTTTGAATACATGTAGAATATTTTTGTTTTTATGAACCATGGTATTGCAGGGTATAAACTTGTTTTTTATATTGATGTTTTTTGAAATAGTGACAGAATTTGTGGAAGAGTTAGAACAAAAAACGAACAATACTTTATGCCAGTGTATTGCTTTGGCACAGTAGGCTCACCACCTCTGGGTCTGTGAATCCATCCCCGATGGCGACCCCGGTGAGGGGAACCAGCGGTGTCTCTTGCACATGGATGCGGTGCGCCAGCGCCGGCAGGTACTTGCCAGCGTACGACTACAACAGGAAGCAGGACTTAATTGGTTTAATTGTAACGAAATTCCAGAGACAAGGTAAAGTTATTTGGAAGATGGTGGAATCGAACTCAAAAACGTCCTTCCGTCCATGATTCAGACCGGTCATATGTCATGGTCGGTTGTGCTAACCATTACACCAATCTCCCGTGACGAGAGAGACAAATCTTTTAACTTGCCTATATGCTGCTTATATTGCACAATCATGTCTGGCACCTTGTGCTATATACCTTACTAGCCTTAGTCCCCACATCACGTAATTCGCGTCGGGCACGTTGTAATCTTGACAGGATGCATTGTGCATGTCTCTGAAACTCGCTTATCACATCGAGTGTACACTACCTGACGGAAGGTCGTGTGCCCTGTTTCACTTTGTTTACATAATCATAGTTTATTTCAAAAATGAAAATGGATTCGTAATGGCAAAAAAATGCAACTTGATTAAATAATGGTAATGATTGAAATAATTGTATCTTAGTACAAGAATTAATTTCAAATGATAATTAATAGTTATCACATATAAATGTAAATGTACTAAAAATCCTATGTATTTCTAGAACATTCCAAAACAAAATGAAATGTAAATTATTACACCAATAGTGGGATGATAAAATATTTCATATAAATATAAACAGACAAAAATAATTGTCTAGAATTGAAATTTATGACAAATGAATAATACTCAAATTACATATACTATCAATCAGGACTTATTTGCTACATGGTTTAGTTTAAATAATAGTTTATTTGACTTAGGAAGGTTACAATAGTGAGCCCTCACCTAGGTGGGTGGAGATATATAAGATTAAATACATGTATAAATACAATATCTGTTGGTCCAAAAAAAATATATATAATTCTACATTCACTATTAAAAGCAAAATGAAAATGAAATATGTGAAATACGACATTTCAATTTATTTTTCATTGATTTTAATATAGTATCGTATTGCAGGCCTATCATAAAAGCCAGTGATGTTTGATGTATCTAATCGTAAATAGACATGTTAAAGTTCAAAACCCTACAGGATTCAGGATCCAGATATTTGCATGGCACATAAATCTTTCCTCATGCAGGGCTTAAATATAGGGTAAATAAATACTTTATACTCCCCAACATTTTTTCTGGGGGTATTTTAAATAAAACTTTATTTAAAGAGCTAATTTTCCAGGGTAGTTATCTTCCTAATAATTAAATTGTGGCAAATAAAAAATATGTAGATGAGTGTAATTTGGTCACAAAAAATTTTTTATTCATATAATCCGAAAGGTAGTAACTTACCTTTGGTAAGAATATATGAATAAAAAAAATATTTTTTTCAAGTTCATTCCTGTACAATTTAGTGATCTATCCAAAGAGGATTTAAATAGCATATGCATATGCAAGGTTTATTTGTTGACACTGACTGCATACTTTGACAATTTTTGAATATTCTAATATCATCTGGTCAGTGTTTACACTGGGATAAAAAAAATAAATTTCTAATTTTTTCTTTAAATTTGAAAAAAATCTACGTATCATGGGAATCATTTTTAAAAAAAAAAGATCACCAAAATCCGACAAAAATTGACAAAGTTATTAACATTTCTATGTCTGTTTGGGGGTATAAATTCAGAAGATTTTCCTCAGACATTAAACATGATTCAAAATCTGTCCAATTTCCCGTAGTAAAAGCTGATGTGCAGACCCAAAAATGGAGATGCCTTTTTTTTTTAAATTGACAATGTGTTTGATTTTCTGACCATCCGGCGAAACTATGAAAAATTTCATACACATCCGCCTAAACACATATATACTATATTTTCTGAATCTGCTTTTTCTAAAGTTATGTGGGCTTGATGTCTAATTCACGGATACCAGCCCATTAGAATTTGCTTTTATCACACGGAATTTGTTCTTCAAAAAACATTATTCTTTCAAAACTTCACCATCTTAACATCATGAAAACACAGACACATCCTCAATTCATAATAAAAAACAATAAAACATTTCTGAAAAATTCTTCTGACACCAAAGTGCCGGTAGAGGTGCCCTGACTGGTGGAATAGCGAAAACTTTTTAATTTTTGGCGCGGGGCAACTAACAGAATTAAGGCAGTGCATACGTTCAAATTGAGTTCACCACATAATGCACAATAGTATCAGTAGGTGCGGTGGTGGCGCTCTCATAAAAAAAAGCGGTTCATATAAATCACTTTGGCAAATCGAGTTTGTTACATAAACACAAAAGACACATGTTATTTTTTTTTCAATTTTCAAAGACTTTCGGGACATGGTCAAATTCCCCGGGTATTCCCAGGTCATATTTGCTGAAAATCAAATTCCATTTTCCAACGTTTTTCATGCAAACCCTGTTAACGTTAGTGGATGCATGTCCAGTGCAGATGAGAAGCTCATTTACATATGTAGTCAGCTGTTGATACATGTCCTCTTGGGCACCCAATAAAAATGGAAAACTTGAAAGCACTGGCTTTTTCATCTGCTTCCAAAATACTAAAAATATTTTCTAAAATTAATATTAGTTCTTACCTCTCCAGTTATGTAAAAAGGATTTTTCTTTAATGTTGGGAACATCATGAAGAACTGTGAAAGACCACTGAAAAAATAAAAATAAATAAAAATATGTGAAATAGCCAATTGTACGATTTTTTAATCTTTGAACGGAAACTTTAGTAAGTTCATAACTTGAAGGTACCAGTGCAATATCTAAATAAATGTAATTGAATTTGTTTTAAACAATATTGAATTTCATAGAATGTAAACTTCTATTGGGTTCCATTATATAAACATTTAATTTAATGAACCTGCTTTTACTAATGAAAATAGGGTCACATGGTTTTTGCTGATATTGAATTTCTTTTACTTGTAGAGGTTTTCTGCTACTTCAGCCTCAGTTGTGCTGTAGCCTTTGTCACTCTTGGTAAAACTGAAACCAGTTCCCACCTGAAATAAACAAAGGTGAAATAACTTTGATGTAATTGATTAAAAGGACAATCACATGGAATTTTTAAGCATGGGGTATGAAAAAAAACCAGGGTGGCGATGGGCCATCAAAAACATAATTGATTTTTCTTTGGGGATTGAGGATTGAAAATCTGGAGTACACTTATAGGGGGCAGCCCGCAACATTGCTTGTAATTTTCATGGGGAGAGCTAAAATTTTCCAACAAATTTAAAACACAGGTCTGAAATTAGGCTAAAAATTCTTTTACAATGTTTTCATTTTTTTCATAATAAACAGCCTCGTTACTCTATGTGAGAATCTTGTGAATGCCACATTACGCTGTTTGTTTTTTCTTAATACAATATCAATATTTGTACTGTATATTTGAACGTACCGGGTTATCAAGGTAGAGCACAGAATATTTGCTGGTCCAAGTCACTTTTCTTTCAAACACTGCAAGACAAAAAATGATCATGATATAGACAGAGGATTCACAATTTTTCATTAATTGAACAGAAAGTTATTAAACTAAAAGATCATACATTGAGGCCATGTTTACATTACGTAGTTCTGCGTAATTTTTATACAAACTTTAGCACATCAAGAACTTTTAAGAAATAAAAAAAAGGTGTTGTTAGACCACTCACAGTTGGTGTTTTTATCAATTCCTATTGGTCCACTTTCAACGAAGAGTCCAAAGAGCGAAGAGCCACCTGGACCGCCTTGTAGCCATAGCAACACTGGATCTTTTGCTGGATTATTCTGCAATAAAAAATCTTTTTAGATAGGTGAATTAGCAGATACCTCCCACAGCATCCACAGGTGTCATTTTAGGGTAATCAGGATGGACGCCTGCAGCTGGAAATTGGATTTCAATTCTCCTGAGAGGTGTTTTTTTTTCCATCTGATGCTGCTCATAGGGGATTATTGATCATCTCAGTGGAAGCTGCGCCTTGCTGCTGGAGAATTTTGTATGGATTATTCGTTAATCTTTTAATGCTTTGGGCCCGCACATCATCAGATTTCAACCGCTGGGAACCGCAGGTATGTATATATCTAATAGGGGCTTTAGAGAAAAGACAACACATTCACAAAAAAGACGTTGTTACCTTGGATGGAAAGAACCAGAAGAAGAGGTTGCTGTCGTACAGTTTGTCCACGGTGAGGAATCCGGCGAAGCTGGTGACGTTGGTGCCAGGCAGCTTCACGGCTGACTGCTGCTGGGCTACAGAGAGAGAGCAACATGGAAACACAGTTGAAATATGACGGATGCCATATGAAATGTTTGTTTAAGTGCGTTCAAATCTAGTTTTATTTATCAAAGGTGCTGTCAAGTCTTTTTGGTATTTTTCTTTAAAAAAAATATTTCTATGTATATTTTAGTATCAGTATAGACAATTCATCATTTCTGACCTACACAAATGTCATTTATATTTTTAGATAATGTGTTTTGTGAATAAAACAGCATTATAGATAAAATACGGAGCCAAGCGCATTAATATCATTATGTTATTATTTTTTTTTGTCTTCACCTGAATCCAAGAATGTGATGTCACAAGAGGGATATTTCCCAACAAGCCAGTACACAGAGACAATAGACATGTGAAGTTTTTAACAAACCTTCGGAAAAGCAGTGTCAGGCATATAGAATATGTACGTTTTGGCGTTATTTTAGCGGTCATTTGGCATTAAGCCTTCTCTTTGGTTTCCACAAAGCAGCAGTAGGACATGTGAAAAGTGTATTTTCAGGGTTGGACAAAACCCAATGTGTTTTTTGAAAAACCCAAATGTCTGGGGTTTTAGTCAAAACCAGGGTTTCCCAATATCAAAGTCTTATACATTCCATTTCTCTGAAACCATATAATTATTTATAACATTATTTATAACACTTACATTGTAGTTAAAACTTGTTAAATATGGCTGTGTTCACTTAACTACAATAAAACAGCACTACTTAAAGAATATTTATGTTATTTTAGAAAAACCTACTTTACAAAAACCCAACCCACAAAAACCCGGGTTTTTCTACGGCCAACCCTATGTATTTTGTACCTTTCTCGATCTGCCCGGCCTCAATGAGCGGGGTGAGAAACAGCGGCTCTCCAGGGTCCTCCCCCGTCTCCAGCATTGCAGGCAGGCTCTCGGGAAACATCTGTCGCAGCGGCCCACGTCTGTAAACCGCACATCCTTATCAATCGACACAATACCACCTCTACCATAATAACCAGGGATCGACAAATCCCATGCCTTACCTGGGACAATGATAAAATTTATTTGAGCAACTGAAATCTGAAATTTGCTTGCCTACTGGGCAACAAATTACATATTTCAATATTACGTGATAGTAAAATGTATAGACTATGGTTAGCCTAGGTATACTATTTTGAAGAAAAACTTACGATTTTATGATGTTGTGATGCAAAATTGGTTATGGTAAATATTTATATTTATAATTTTTTCATGATTCTGTGGATGAAAATTTTACACTGTTGTCATTGTATTTTTAATTCTGAAATGAAATGATCTTATCTTATCTCATCTTAAAGAGACGTTACTACAAGTCAATGACAATCCAAAGCCCAAACATTCTTGCGTTGCATGTTGAAGAGCATGATTATGGCATGGTTTTGGATTGGGCTACCTATCCAATCATGTAGCAGCTGCAAACTGCATGGCATAGATGGATCTTCGTACAATTAACCTCTTTGAGAGAGGGCATCGCAATGAAATCTAAGCTGTATATTCAGGGCTATGAATAGGAAAAAAATCATATTTGTCCATTGGATGGGTATCCTGAAAAAAATTTACCCATCCTAACTAAGATTTACATGACCAAATCAACAGACTTCATATAAATACAGTTGAAACTGATGTCTGGGATGACTGAGAATACTCGTTCATAGGACAAGTAACTCAAATTTTTTTACCTGTCCTAACAACACAGATACCCGTCTCGTACGATAGGACGGATACTTATCCGTGGCCCTGATATTGAAAGGCTATTAAACTATTTAGGCAACTTACTTGGCAAGAACACATGATGTTAGCAGCAACAGCAGGAAATGAACGCCCCTCATCGTCGCGCTTGAATAACTGGCAAATATTAACACACCTTAAGAAAAACGACACTTGATTTTGTATTGATTTGTTTCTATAATAAAGAAAAAACAGCACATTGGGGGGGGGGGGTCATTTGCTTTGCTTCCGTGGATCATTTGATTTTGTGAGTGGAAGGGTGGGGATTATGTTTTCTAACTAATTATGTGCTGCGTTTGAAAACACTTGGGTAGACTCGTACGTATGGTAAAATCCTTTATTAAAAGTTTGTTTTCAAATATCAAGTGACTGATTGTCACATGATTACTTGGAGATCTTTAGAAAGTACTGCCTAATAGCTCTACATTCTCATTAAAATTACGCCATAAGTTACGCCATCGGTATGTATTATATGTTATTCATAAGTTTGATGGTTCGAGCAGTGACAATGACATATAAAGCACAAAATACTAAACTTTGTAAACCTACCTGCTATTGTTTTCTCTTTTACGTTCCTTTAAAACCGGTCACATGACATACCTCGTCATGTGACGATAAACCAAAGGAAGTGGATATTTTTACGAGTCCGTAACAATAAAATTCAATTCTATTTTTCACGGACCCGTAAACATATAACTGATTCTATTTTTACAGGAAGATCTGAACGCTTACTGCGAATCAAATGAGGATGTTCATTCACCTTAATTACTCTGCATTTACACATGATAATTTTATGGTGGATGTAGGATATCAGAGAGTGTGTGTTGTTAGCAATACAAGTGAGCGCAGCGAATGAGTACTGTTAACATTCCACTGTTAACAATCCACAAGAAGTGAGATATTCTCTGATGTCCTACACACGAATAAAATTCTCTGAATAAATAAACCCATAAATCAACGAATTTAATTTATTGGAATTTCCAGTTTAGCTCGTCACAATATAT
>CM032665.1:43792891-43828451 GCA_019095985.1 Streblospio benedicti
CCCCCATAAAGCATAATGGGAAAAATTTCCAAAGAAATTGCCCATATACTGCATGTTCTCGGGCTTCTACCAAACTAAGCATCTATCAGCTAGAGGGATCAAACCACCGTTTGATCTTCCCTGGTCCCCCATGCAAACCACACAATACTTAGTACCACCCCCCAAGTAAAATCAAATGTATCCACAACTTGATGGTCCACCCGGGCGCCAGAAAAAGGAAGCATAAAAGGTTTTTATCCCCCGGCCCTTTTTAGCACCAATGTGTGGATAAGTACACAGTTGGGTATCAGCCTTCAACTTTAAAAAAGGTTTTGTTGGCATTTTAAAGCCCCCCTTTTTGGAAATTTTAAATTTGGTACTCTTTTCCCAAATGGCTTAAGAAATATCAGGGGGGCCCTTTCCTTTTGCACCCCACCCACTTTTTCCAAATAATTTTTCCTAAATGTTTCTGCTCCACTCGGGGCCAATTTGCTTCATTTTTTTGGTTTTTGCTCTAGCGGGTTCTAGGGAAAACCCCTTCAAGATCATTAATATATCCCTCTGATCAGAAGAATCCCTTTTTCCTGCAAATGTCCCCCCAATTATGTGAATGATCCCTCTTCAAGTTTTCCAGTTTGAATCTTTGTCTCAGTTTTTCCATTAGTGTGTGTGGACGGTTCGAGAAAAAAAAAAACCCCGGTTAATCGGCTTTTGAAACCCCGAACCTCCTTTAAACCCGTGGGTTTTTGTGATCTAGATACGTAACACCTAGTTTTTAGTACAAATGCCCCACTGTGTGAGTCAAAAAAAAGAAAAGGGGCGATACTGGACTGGATATATTGAGGGGGCCCCGGGTTTTATGAATTAGCGGTTAAAAAAAATCGCAGTTTATGAATTTTCCCTTTTTTTACTTTTCCCCAAACCAAGGCAATTTGAACTGCAAAAATGTTAAATCACCCCAAAATAAATTTGAAATATATGGATATATTTTAGTTTGGGGCATAAAATAATCATTAAAATCAAACCCGGGATTCAATGTAAGGGCCGGGTTTTGCTTAAAAATTGACCGTGGCCCTTTATCCGGTTAACCGGCCCCCTACTATTTTCCATAATCACTTAAATTCCCCACAGCCACAATGAATGAAGTCATCAATGTGCTTAGTATGCCTTTCATTACTCCCCTTTACTGCAATATTTGAACAAGCAACAATTAACAGGCGTTTCTTTTAATCCTAAAAAAAAAACAATTCATTCTCAACTGCATTGTAGAACTGTTTTTTGCTGCGTCGTTTTTGTCCCATACAATAATTTTTTTTGTTTCCATAAAAAATCCCCTTGTTCTTATTCACAGCCTTTTGAGGGGCATCAATCAATCTGTCTGAATTTATTCCTTGTAGAAATGCAGATTTTATGTCCGTGGTCTTGATCATCCATATTTTGGCTGCAGCCACAGTCAACAACACTCTGAAGGTACTCTTATTGCCACAGTTGGGGGAATCTTTCTCACTCTCTTTCCTCAAAACCCCGAGCAACAAAGTCTGGCATGTACTTTTTCTCCTTTTCTTTATAACTACCCATCTTGTACTTATGCACTTGTCCATCATCCTGCACCTCCTCATGTACACATCAAACTGCTTCAGCTTTTCCAACTCCGATTGTTTGGCTTCTTTGATACATTCATCACTGTTTTGTTCCTTCTTGGAACTGTTACCATTATTTTCACCTCCTCTACATTCTCAATCTTTTCACACACCACTGACACTTTCAAAAGTCCACACTGCTTGTAAAACCATTCGGCCATATCTCCCTAACATTAAAGAAGTTCTTATACTTGCCAGTGGCCTTCCCTGCTCTTGCTCAAAATTGTTACAGTTTTCCAATCGTCAGAAGGCTGAATTCCTTGCAACGAACAACATCATTCTCCTTTCCTTAGTGTCATTTGACTAGCATGTGATCGTTTAGTATCTGCTATTTCAATATTTTGCCGTGAATCTGTTGTTTGTTGACCACCTACTTCCCTATCACTGTCTGAATCATCACATATTTTCTGCACAAATGTTGACGTGGCCTGTTTTTCAGATTCTAGTAGCTTGTCATTTTTTCATCCGGGTGGTTTGATTTCAGCATTAGATGCTTCAAGTTCTTTTGTAGTTTCATAATCACTCTGGTCACGCACAATTCTAGTTTGCAGAAACTCTAATAAGATATTGCCATGTTCCTCGATGAACACCAAACACCATCTTGAAAATATCTCTCTTTGCTGGGCCTAACTATTCCATGTTGCCTTCCCCGCTTATAGAATACACGGTTGCCATTATAGAACTTGTCCTCACACACTCCTAACACGATGTAGGGGTGCCCTCCCTGATCCTCTCTCATCAGGCGTCACATTTGACAAATGCTTTGCGAGCAGTGTAAAGGGCATTGAGGTAAATGCTAACACCTGGCTTGATGTGTGACCAATGCTGGCAACTTATCTGTGAAGAGGGATCTTGGTGTTTAAGGATTTCTCCGAATTACTAACTGATTAGGAAAAACCATTCCACATCTGAAGGGTGTTTCTTTGCAATGCTTGCCCATGCTAACAATGTATCATCATCAATCAGGATTGTCCTTCTTTCAAAATTTCAAACATCCGGTCAGTCACCTGGTGATTTCTTTTCACAACTCCATTACTCAATGGAAATAAGCTTTGAGTTGAAGCAAAATCTATACCTAGAATACTGGCCACTTCCAGCATTTTCTTTGTTGCAAATTCCCTCCATTATCATGAAGCAACTTCGTGCAGACCCCCATATGGCTACCCAGTTTTCAAAATGCAACTTGTCCACTTCCCCGCCTGTTTACCTTCAATGAAAACAGATGCACTCAATCTGGAATACATATCCACCATATGCAATATATTCCTGTTAATATTACATATTTTAGGTCCAATGAGAGCACATCATTGAAGTCTTTAGCCATAGGCAACGTGATAACAGGTTCGGCAGGAAGTCTTTTCCATACAACTTGCATGTTTGACATTTTTCATAAAATACTTTTACAATTTCAACATATTCATCATGCCAAATTCCCGCATCTTCATTAGACTAAACAGTCTCTTTGAGGGTGGACTCAACTGACGGTGAAGCTTTCTATAGCTTTATGTCTCCTTGCCGCCTCAGCCTAGCCAGCTAACTCAACCTTCAGAACTTCTTCGCTTCTGTTCCTTTTTAAGCTGATTGGTATGCAATAGTGACCAGAAGTAGTATACTGTAAATTGATCTTCTGTCTCCCAAGACTCCTGCCACATCATTTGCATAATCCATTTTTATAAGTTGGCATGCTTTATTGTTTTCATGATAACAACAAAGGCAAATCAGAATCAACAATGTCAGTTTTATTGTCACATCTTTACCAGCAAGCATCTTCACACGGCAACTCTTACAGCTTGTACGGGGAGTCTTTCTCCCTCCTCCAAAACTTGAATATCTTTGGAATCGGGATAGTTCATTGCCATTCTATCTTCTTCATTCAAGCCTTCAGTGAAGCTAAACTAATTTTGCCGCCTACGGTATCAGGTACACGCAGAGTCAAGGACAGAACAATTTTTACCCCCGTATCTAGAATCTGTGTGGCTTCCTTTGTTATATCCAGTGAATAACACCACCTTCTCTGTTTCACCTTTTATTATTATTCTCTCAACTGGCAAGAATTCACCATGAAGTGCAGGTTAGCAGCTGTCCATCTGAATTTTTAGGTTTCAGTGGTTCATCGCTAGTTTTGCCACGATGTGAAGTAGGAATTTGAAGAGTTACAGTTTTCTGAGTAGCTGGGCCGCTGAATCCACCAGCTCGGCGGCCTCTGCATCCCTTCTGTAGGCGAATGGCCAACACTTGTTCAATCATCCATGTTGGTTCAACCTTATACACTTATTATAGGCAGCAGCCTAACACAGCGAACAAGGACACCAGCACTGCATCCGCCATCTTGTTCACAGTGGCGCCGACGCCATCTGTCGTCACTGGGGACCTCGGAGATTCCCTGGTGCTGTGAACAAGATGGCGGATGCCAGTTAAAAAGCTTAGTGCGAACTGATTATTGGGTCCTTGTTTAGAAACTATTGTTGAACTTTAAAGTATGTCATATCCAGGATAAATGAATTTCCATCAAAAGACCACTTGTTTCATTATTTCCACTTGCACTACTGTCCACCATGGTTCCACCTTTGATCAACAATTTTCTTTTTGTGAGAAATCAACACCTGTTAAAAATCAGCAGTGTTTCATCTTTGTTTAAGTGTTTTGCATTTTTAATTAACATGAATGCTAGTACTATTTGTGGTAAACTGATGTTTTTCCTAAGTTTAAACTGTTTACTTTATCATCAGCCCTGCAATTTACTGGTTCATGGTTTCTTTTGTTTGGTTATTTTGATCAATATAACACATATATGTGTATATATGTGTAAAACTTTTTCATGCCTGTTATTTGTTTGTGTATACTTTTAACTAGGTGTATTTTTGTGCAATGTGTCTATGATTAATTCTAAATATATTCAATTAAATAATTGATAATGATGGCTTGGATCATTTTGAGATATTAGTAATTGTCTTTGACTTTGTGTGACCTAATCACTATTTTATTACTTCATTTTAGGTATTGATGGTAATAATGGACTAACTGGTGCTGAAAGCAAAGTTATCCTCAAGGATTTTGGTGTGCCCCATGACGGAAGCTCAGGAACTCCTGGGATGCCAGTATGTCTAGAAATAGATATTCAATACCTTAGATTGAGGAATTATGCATCTGAGCAGAATGCATCTGAGCAGAAATATGTATTTATGGCCTCAGCCAGCAGTTCCCACTCAACCAGACTGATTTCCTTGTAATCTATTTCAACTTCATACTGGATGACAAGCGGAAGCAAATCGGATTCAGTCTTTACAGCATAAAACAGAGCCGTGTTACCTCGATTGTCTTTTATGTTCACATTCTCTTCTGATATGATCTTTTTGACGAGCTCTAGCGGGGCGTCCACTTTACACGCCACGTGAAGGGCGGTCATTTGTTCTCTATTTTGCAATGTTGTGTCAGGACTGTGTTGAAGCAGGAATTTTGCATCATCAAAATGATTCCCCTTTAGCGCCAGATGGAGAGGGGAGTTGCCGTCTTTGTCTTGGAGGTTTATATTTTCCAGCGTTAAAAGCATGTCAAGAGGCGTTGACGAATCTGATCTTAAATTCTTTTCCAAACTGTCGCTGCTGCCCTTATGACTGTGTTGAAGCAGGAATTTAGTACGATCAAAATGTTTGCCTTTGAGAGCCAGATGAAAAGGCGGAGAGGCCGGTCGGTCTTGGCGGTTCATATTTGGTAGAAGTGTTTCAAGAGGCCCTAACAAATCCGCCCCTCTTTTCTTCTCCAAACTGTCGCTGCTGGGCTTATTTTTAAAAGCGATGTGAATGAGGGCGTTTCCTTCTATATGTCCTGAAATTCAGGTTATCAGGTGACACAAAAAAGTTTGATAACTGTGTTTGAGTGACGGTTTCGAAAATTGAGTCTTCGGGTTTCTTCCACTAGGACTAGAAAACTGTCTGCTGCCCAAGCTAGAGTCACAAATGGACAGGTCTGGCTTATACTGCCGCCGAAGGTAATAATGCCAATCGACCATTGTCATGTTTTAATACCACGTGAAGGCGTGTTTCCCCTCGAGTCTTGCATATTGATGTTGTTGCGTGAAACGATATGATGCAATACACGGTACTACACAGGTGCTATGGCGTCTGTGCACAGTATATGCAGTGGCGTCTCACCTTTTTTCATTCTGCATATTCACGTCTGCACCGACATTCACCATACTTGGAACCCAATGGTAATGTGCCGTCTTGATTGCCAAATGCAGACTGTTTCCATCGTTGTCCTGTATGTTAACGGAAGTTGGAGTGAGCAATTGCTGAACATGGCGCTGAATCGGACATCGCGGTAGAGACATGAACACATCAGCTGGTGGAGTGCTGTCCTGCCATCGTCGTCACGAACATTAACGCCTTGCGTTTCCCTGAGCAGCGAGAAATACGGTCGACGTTTTTGCTTAGTATTGCCAGCTGGAGGGGTGTTTTGTTGTTTTTCCACTCCCGTGTCTTTATTGCATCCATATTGAGGTCAATTACTGGAAAGTTACACGCCTGTTTAAATAATGTGCATATAAGTTTTGTTACTCAAAGATCGGCTAAATGTTCATTTCCAGAAATGAAAATACCAATTTATATTTGGCCAACATATGGTACTTTTGGGGATGGAGGTGCTAGGCATCATCAGGGATCACAAATAAATATATTTATTTATCCTTTAACATATTCTATGTGCATGAGCTATAATGTTTTTACATCATTAATACCATTTTGACTAGTGAAATGCCTTGCAGTGCGCCTCGTAATGTTTAGATCAATGAAACTGGCCCTCTAACATTACGCAATAGTTCATTTAGAATAATTTTGATTAGCTCAATTGTGGAATTGACCACGTGTCAATCGCAAATTGAGCGTGCTCACCTTTGCGACACATCGAGTATCAATCTGTTTTATCATGATTAAATTCATTTTATTTTAAAATAAATCATATTATAACAGCTCATCCAAAGCCAAGTTTACGTGGAAAAGCGTTTAGTCTAAACTGTTGATCTCGTTACAGAACACGCGCTTGCGCCGTTAGCGGCTGTAAAAATGTCTTCATTTTTGCCACATTCATTTATCATGCCCTTAAGTGTAGAAATTTTTTTAAAAATCGCATCCACCCACCCTCGTTCCGGTGTCATGAGTGCATAATGTTTTTTAATAATCAGCAAAAACTCAAAAAAAATCAAATAATTTTTCATCTTATTAAATCACTTATTTTATTCCCAACATGATAGGAATTAATGATAAATATCTATTAACACTAGTCTTTAAATTTAATTCATGTTAAAACATTTTAAAAATCGAATCAATACATAATGTACTCTCAGGAACACTTAAAATTTAGTTAAAAATAGCATTTTATATGCAATATCTAAAAAGATCTATGAATTTAATTCGCTTCATTTTTGCACATAATATAAGCATATGTTTGCTCATTAACATATATAATTATCAGCATAGACGTCCAGGCTATTTTTCAAATTATAGCTCGTCAAAAGTAAGAAAATCATTAAAAAACAAATTTCTTAAGATAAATGCCATTTCAAGCTCAATATCAAGACTATTTACAGACAAAGGCCCTGATATTTAGATATATAATATATTTATGCTATTTAACATTTTCACAAATATCATCAAAGGCATTAATTAATTTTTTTAAATTTTGCAAACAAAAATGCAAAATTTTCAAACATTGAACTTCCTTTTCAAATCGTTAAACAGTTTGAGCCTCTTTTCTGCATATGTATTGAATAACAATACTTTTATACCCAAATAAATAATCTAATATGATCTTCATACTGATTATAACAAAACAACAGATTTTAAATGCATAAATGAGAGCTCAATAACATAAAAAACAGTCTATGCTAACATAAATGTCAATGCACAATTTGTTACAATAAGTGGTCAAAATTTCGTACATGTATAGATGAAAAATATATTTTTTTTACTGAAGCTTGATCTTATATATACATATACAATAAGTATTATATTCTATTTTTTACATCGTCGGTTTTCACGTGTTTTAATGCACAATACCTTACCAGCCCCTGAAGAAGCACAATGGGTAAAAGTTTCATCTGAAGTCGGCTGAACAAGGGATGAGTTTTCTACTTTCTGTCTATCATATTTCGTTAGTACGTGTACACACAATAAAAGTGCTTATCTATTTCTAGATTTAAGCTACTTTTTTTTCTAAGAGAACAGATCCTGCCTATTACATTACCATACATGTAATTAATCAATCAACACATTTCTATTCTTATAAGAACTGCAACAGTAGTCTACATGATTCTTGATATAATCGCCATTGAGGCATCTTTCCTGGCATGAAATGACAACAATCATTCAGTATTTGAAAAAGAAGCAGAACTTAAGTATTCTCCTAAAGCCTCAATGTCCTTCCTCATCTTCTCTGGCATGCATTTAGAGACTTCTGGCACGTACTGTTTGATGGTCAGTCCGCACAGCAGAGACAGAGGCCCTGTTTGCCTGTAGCCATGGCTCAGCAACAGTTTGAGCACGTGCCACTGTCCAGTTTGAATAGCCAATGTCTTTGCTGTTTCGCCACTGCGTGTCTCCATTGAAATATTCTCATGAGATATAAGTTGGGCGATGATTTCTAATGGAGTATTTCTACCTTGGATTGCTCTATGCAGGGCTGTGTGCTCGGCCATCTCTCCGCTTGGAACATTTATGTCTTTTCCGTTTCGAGCATTTATGTCTGCTCCATAGTCGAGTAAAAGCTGCATGAGGTCCCATCGTTGATGCGAAACGGCACAGCAGAGGATATTGGTGCTGCAGTGCTGCAGATTGGTGCTGAGTTTTGCGTTTTCATGTGAAATTATCAATTTGAAAGTGTCTGCAGGCATATGATGTTCTATCGCATCATGTAGAATTGTGTATTTAACTGCAAACTGTCTATTCTCGAATAAACTACAGACATCGGCCCCTCTTTCCAGAACTGAAGGAATTGAATCCCACCTTTTTTGACTCACAACAAAACGTAAAAGGGTCATATCGATGTGACTTTTCAAATTGATATTCTCTTTAGTAATCAGTTTGTTCATCATCCTTTTTCCAATTTCGCTGACATTATTGCCTTCTAAGTAATGGAACAACCGTTCTGGCCACTTGGAGATCATCCTGTGGAGTGGAGTATAGCCATGCCTGTTACTAAGGTTAACATTCGTAGGGGTTATCAGAGCATCAATAACGCCTTCATCAAATGTTTTACGCCAAAACATGGCATAATGTAATGGTGTGAGCGATTCGTTGTCACATAGGCCTATATCTTTGCATACCATTTCTGATTGCGCCACATCCATTAGGAATGCATTATTATTTGTTAACAAAAGATGATGAAGTGCTGTTTTCCCCCTGAAATCATGGCAAAAGTGCGGGGAATTATCATGGGCAAAACATAATCCCTCGCAGATTTGTGGAATGCATCTGAGCAGAAATCGCTATGTATTATGGCCTCAGCCAGCAGTTCCCACTCAACCAGACTGATTTCCTTGTAATCTATTTCAACTTCATACTGGAAGACAAGCGGAAGCAAATCGGATTCAGTCTTTACTGCATAAAACAGAGCCGTGTTACCTCGATTGTCTTTTATGTTCACATTCTCTTCTGATATGATCTTTTTGACGAGCTCTAATGGTGCGTCCACTTTACACGCCACGTGAAGGGCGGTCATTTGTTCTCTATTTTGCAATGTTGTGTCAGGACTGTGTTGAAGCAGGAATTTTGCATCATCAAAATGATTCCCCTTTAGCGCCAGATGGAGAGGGGAGTTGCCGTCTTTGTCTTGGAGGTTTATATTTTCCGGCGTTAAAAGCACGTCAAGAGGCGTTGACAAATCTGGTCCTAAATTATTTGCCAAACTGTCGCTGCTGCCCTTATTACTGCCCTTAGGACAGTGTTGAAGCAGGAATTTTGCACGATCAAAATGTTTGCCTTTGAGAGCCAGATGAAAAGGCGAGAGGCCCGGTCGGTCTTGGCGGTTCATATTTGGTAGAAGTGTTTCAAGAGGCCCTAACAAATCCGCCCCTCTTTTCTTCTCCAAACTGTCGCTGCTGGGCTTATTTTTAAAAGCGATGTGAATGGGAGCGTTCCCTTCTATGTCCTGCAAATTCAGGTTATCAGGTGACACAAAAAGTTTGATAACTGATGGTTTGAGTGACGGTTTCGAAAATTGAGTCTTCGGGTTTCTTCCATAGGACTAGATGCAAAACTGTCTGCTGTCTGCTAGAGTCACAAATGGACAGGTCTGGCTTATACTGCCGCCGAAGGTAATATGCCAATCGACCATTGTCATGTTTTAATGCCACATGAAGAGGCGTGTTTCCCTCGGAGTCTTGCATATTGATGTTGTTGCGTGAAACGATATGATGCAATACACGGGTACTACACAGGGGTGCTATGGAGTCTGTGCACAGTATATGCAGTGGCGTCTCACCTTTTTCATTCTGCATATTCACGTCTGCGCCGACATTCACCATAAGCGGAACCCAATGGTAATGTGCCGTCTTGATTGCCAAATGCAGTAGACTGTTTCCATCGTTGTCCTGTATGTTAACAGCAGTTGGAGTGAGCAATTCGCTGAACATGGCGCTGAATCGGACATCGCGGTAGAGACATGAACCTATCAGCTGGTGGAGTGCTGTCCTGCCATCGTCGTCACGAACATTAACGTCTTGCGTTTCCCTGAGCAGCGAGAGAATACGGTCGACGTTTTTGCTTAGTATTGCCAGCTGGAGAGGTGTTTTGTGTTTTATCCAGTCCCGTGTCTTGATTGCATCCATATTGAGTCAGTTACTGGAGGTTACACGCCTGAAATGTTTAATAATGTGCATATAAGTTTAGCTACTTCAAAGATCGGCTAAATGTTCATTTCCAGAAATGTGAAATACCAATTTATATGGCCAGCATACATGTATGGTACTATTGGGGATGGGAGGTGCTAGGGATCATCAGGGTTCACAAATAAATATATTTATTTATCCTTTAACATATTCTATATGCATGAGCTATTGTGTAATGTTTTTTTTTATATCATTAATACCATTTTGACTAGTGAAATGCTCAGAAAAGGTACCGTAATGTTTAGATCAAATGAAACCTACCCTAACATTATGCAATAGTTCATTAGGAATAATTTTGACTAGTCAATTGCTCAGTAAAGGTAATTTTTTCAAGATCTAATGAAATTTACCCTGTGAAACGGCTCTGCACAAAATGCAGAAAGTTAGAAATGGACAAGATTATTTATCCTTTGGTCAATCTTTATGCATGAACTAAAAATCCACGTTTTTTTTAAAATAAATCATATTATAACATTCAACGTTCAGAAACTTTTAAATGCGCCAATTTTTGTTTTTTGCCAGTTTTCATATAATGAAGTAATGCATTTGTTTATTCTATAACTGTTATATAACATTTAACATACAGGGTTTATGCAACAGTCACATTAAACATTGGTTTGCCTGAATTGGTATTTTAATAAACTAGTTAAAAACTTTGCCAGCAATGCTAATAAGGAGATAATGCCAAAATGCGCGGGTTATTGGCAACAATTTTTTAACGGAATGATAAATAAGCTTCTCCACATTTATTTTTTTGTCTCAATAAAGTTCAAAACCCTATAGTTCTCAATTTTTTATGATGTATTTGATTTATCATGTTCAAGCAACAGTCAAACAACAATAGAAGTTAGCAGTTAGTTCACAAATAAATATAATAATTATATATCATTATAATATTCATTTGCTTGACAATTATTGGAAATGTTTTTGTTTTGCAATTAATACCATTTTTGACTTTTGGACTAAAAAATTTAAATGTTTGTATAAAGGTGTGATTCATAATGTTTAGATCTAAATGAAACCTACCCTAACTATTGACGCAACAGTTCATTTAGAATAATTTTTTGGCACTAGGCAATTGCTCAGTAAAGGTAATTTTTTCAAGATCTAATGAAATTTATCCTGTGAAACGGCTCTGCACAAAATGCAGAAAGTTAGAAATGGACAAGATTATTTATCCTTTAACATAATCTTTATGCATGAACTATTGTGTAATGTTTTTTTTATATCATTAATACCACTTTGACTATTAAACTCCTCAGAAAAGGCAATTTTTATATCCTGTCAAACTGCTTTGTAGAAAATGCAGAAAGTTATAAATGGACAAGATTATTTATCCTTTAACATTTTTCTATATGCATAAGCTATTGTGTAATGGTCTAAGTTTGTTATGGTAACATTTAACATATCTTGTTTATTATATCAGTTTAACATTATATTAATGATTTTATTAATGATTTTGTACCTGAATATCAATATCAATTAAGGAACAGTTAGGTTTGCCCAATCCTTTGATATTCTAATTACTTAACTGAGAAGGGACCAGTGGTATCTGCCTCAAAGAAACTGTGTTGTAGTAACATTTACCTCAACCCTATTAAAGATAAAGATACCTTTTTGTCTCAATAAAGTTCTAATCAAGTTCTCACTTTTTATGTCTTTTAATAAATGTTTATGCAACAGACCATTAGCAGTTCATTTATGACAGGGTGGGGGGGTTGGAGGATTTTTAGGGCGGGCCATGAACTTTTGTCACAATGTTTGGGGGGGGCTATCAATTTTTTTCACACACTTTTGAGGGGGGGGGGCTATCAATTTTTTCACTGCAATGTACACCGATTTTTGAGAGATTTTGGACTAAAATTTACTTATTTTTATATGTTGATATTGATCAAATAGAATTTGATTTAACTGACAATGATTGTGCTAACTATTGACGGGGGTGGGGTGGGGGTTCATCAATTTTTATCCCATGAAATTGAGGGGGGTCACCAATTTTTTCACAGCGATTCGAGGGGGGGCTATTAATTTTTTCACAGCATTTTTGGAAAATCCTCCTACCCCACCCTGTCATAAATACTGAATCGTCACTAAATACAGCTTTAAAATGTGTTTTGCCATTCTATACCCAATTTTGGAATGTTTCATTGCTAAAAGACAAACTTACTACTGTATGCAAAATGAAGTCCAAATATAATGACACATGGATAAAATGTATGGATTGCAAACATGTAAGTCAAAATGGTATTAATGATATAAAAAAACATTACGCAATAGTTCATGCATAAAGATTATGTTAAAGGATAAATAACCTTTAATGAGCAATTGACTAGTCAAAATGGTTTTAATGATATATAGAAACATTAAGCAATAGTTCATGCGAACTGATAGATTATGTTAAAGGATAGATAATCTTGTCCATTTCTAACTTTCTGCATAATCATTTGACAGGGTAGGTTTCATTTGATCTAAACATTACAGTACCTTTTCTGAGCATTTTACTAGTCAAAATGGTATTAATGATATAAAAAACATTACCCAATAGCTCATGCATATAGAATATGTTAAAGGATAAATAATCTTGTCCATTTCTAACTTTCTGCAAAGCAGTTTCACAGGGTGTGTTTCATTATATCTTGAAAAAATTACCTTTTCTGAGCAGTTGACCGGTCAAAATTATTTTAAATGATATATAAACAACATTAAGGCTCAAATATTATATTTAAAGGATAAATGATATATAACAACATTTTTTTCTGAGCAGTTGAAGGTCAATAGCTCATGCATATTGAATATGTTAAAGGATAAATAATCTTGTCCATTTTGAACTTTCTGCATTTTCTGCAGAGCTCTTTTGACAGGGTAAGTTTAATTAGATATCCTAAAAATGACCTTTTCTGAGCAATTTACTAGTCAAAATGGTTTAAATGATATATAACATCATTAAGCAATAGCTCATACGTATAAAATATGTTAATAGGTAAATGATATTTTCCATTTCTAACTTTCTGCATTTTCTGAGTTTACTCCAAAGCAGTTATCATGTTATAAACATCACCTTTTCTAAGCAATTTACTAGTCAAAATGGTTTTAAATGATCTCGCTCCCCATTTCAAAACAGTTTAACTCTACAAATGTTTTTTTTCAGATATTACATCACACCATTTATAGAATAAAAAAATTATAAAATATATGTGAGAAACATTTATCTTTATATTCATATAATTCTATGGTTTGATTATACGTTAATCTTATATATCAATACTATACACTATTTGTCCTAAATCTTCCTAGTGCAACACTAAAAGATTTAAATGCTGCAAGCAATATACTATAAACCTGTTATCACTAACTTCCTTCATTATCTGCAATTTCTGCGTTTTAGGGTGTCCCCGCAATCTTCTAAGTTCTAATCCCGGGTTCTAATTCAATTGTTCTTATCCAATTGGTGATCTAAAATTAAAATAAACAATTTCCCTCAATGACTAATGCTACTTATGATATACTTAACTAACGATCTTTCATAATACATGGCATGAAACATTTACATTCACATTCAATACACACTATGAAATACACTAATTTGAATACAACACCAAGAAGGAAATCACGTGGTGTGAAACATATTTTGATCTACACTTAAAACAGCTATTAAGGCATAAAATGTAATACACACAAGAACTCTCATTAATAATATAAATAATTGATTTCACAAATAAATATCAAAACACCTACAAATACTATACAAGTTCAACAATAGTTTCTAAACAAGGATAATAATCAGTTCATAGACTGAGCTTTCGACAGCATCCGCCATCTTGATCACAGTGGTTGAACTGATTATTATCCTTGTTTAGAAACTATTGTTGAACTTGTATATTTCATATCCAGTATAAATGAATTTCCATCAAAAGAACTTACAAATACTGTGGCATCCTTAGTGGAAAGACAATAATTATTCCTTTACTTGTGATTGTATTGATTCTATCCCTCTGTCCTGATTCTACTCTATATCATATGTAAATTTGAATCACAGTGAATCATTCCCTGCCTGCATACACGTGTAAATTCTCCCGGCCATGCAGTATCAATTGTTAGTGACCACTGGTCACATGACCACTACCTTTGTGATTTTGAAATGAGGTCACAGAAATTCCTACATACTACAATATTCAACCAGGCTTTGTCTGGTCCTGCATAAATATTCTACAATACTAATAATGCATTTTAAACAAAGAAACAATAACGCCCTCTTTAGATGACTAAATTAAAATTAACACAATGTTCTCATTCAACTACAAATCTAACAGCCTCCCCTCCCCACGCCACAGCCGTCTTTTACCACACCCTGTTTCTTTATAACCCACTCTAATATATGTACTATGTAAATAGTTACTAATTATCAGTCTGAACATGTACCAATAATTCTCGACTTTAAATGCAACTTTACCTTCTACAGGTATGCAATAGTAACTAAGTTGCATGTGCTATCATATCCACTTGAAGGAAAATTTGAATTCAAACATTTTACTTTACTCTATTGCACGTGGTTGCAACCAAGTAAATATGCATGCCCCCCCCCACCCCCGGGTTTCCACGTACACATGTATTCGTTTGTATTCATTTACAAATAGACTATTAACATAAGAATATCTTTTAAATCCATACCTTTCAGTGTATCCAACAATATTTGAATTGAAAGAGAAATCATTCCCTGCCTGCATACACATGTAAATTCTCCCGGCCTTGCAGTATCAATTGATAGTGACCGTGGTCATCTGACCTCGCAGTGACCGCAGCATTCAGTACAACAGGCCAGGTATACATGAAGGGTTGCGTAAGGGCTCTTGCTTGCTTCAACACTTACTAGTGACCACTCGTTTCGTTTGGGCTTGACCATGAATAAGTAAGTACATTAAAGTGACCTTTAGACCTGCTACCTGTATCAGCACTAAATTTTATTACACGTGATATAGTTCAAAGTGTATTTTTTAAGTTTTATTCTAGTCATTCTGTAAATTGGCGAAAACATCTATTTTAAAATATGCTTTACAACTAATTTTTAACTAATCTTTGATATGGACTGTGATATTTTACTATGCATTTTATGCGAAATAAACTGATACAATACAAATTATGTAAACTCTTTTACAAGTAAATATACTTTTTAACTGTTATCAATGAAAATGTTTTACGATTTGTATACGTTTTTCAACTGTTTTTGATAAAGCTATGTGCATAAATATTTATATCAAGATCTTGATTATTTGCAGGGGAGATTTAATTATCTTATTTATCACAAGTGTAAGAAAAAGGATAATTGTCATTTGCTTGCATGAAATGTCATTTTTAAAACTAAGCTGTCTAAGATACGCTTCAATGACCCGTCTTCTTAGGCCTCGGTATAAAGGTGGAATTCCACCAGGGAGAAGTTCCCAGAGTCACATTCCTAAGAGGACTCCCTTTACAATGTTTACTTAATTACTCTTGCATGTCACTCCTTGTTATATCTATGTGTGTGTGTGTGTGTGTGTGTGTGTGTGTGTGTGTGTGTGTGTGTGTGTGTGTGTGTGTGTGTGTGTGTGTGTGTGTGTGTGTGTGTGCGTGTGTGTGTGTGTGTGTGTGTGTGTGTGTGTTAAATGTTCTGTTTTACATATTACTCATTATATGCTCCTTACCCTGCTACTTTGATTTTATCTTGATTTTACCTTAATTTTGCTCTAAACACCAATGAAAGAGTGCATTGTATTTACACCTTTATAAGAGAGCATAAACAAACAATAGAAAGTATATCAATATTGTAAATATTAAGAATAATTTCCCAGCATTTTATAATTAACATACCTGTATATCTTACCTATATTACAATGCCTGTTCTTTTACTTCTTGACAACGAAATGTATTTTAACCTATATTTATGTTCTACAAATTGTTTTATATAAGCACAAGACGTTGTTATATTTTTGGCTACCTTTAGATATTTTAGCTCTGATGAGGAATTTATGTTCGAAAGCGCTCAGCAAAATTAAATAAACTTGAATTTTTTTAAATCTTTGGCACTTATTTTGTACAGCAGTTAAGACGGCACAACACAAATACTAAGAATAACTAGATCAAAAAGTGTTCAAAAGAACACTGCGTCGCTATTGACTTATGGGCAATTAAGATATTTACTGAAATGATGTTACTTTACAATCAAGAAATGAATAATTTGAGGAGAAAACATCAGAATGAATGAGAATCAATATACCCAGGCAAAAGATATTTGTGTTGCAATACAATAGTACTGTTTGAATAACAGATACTAATTTCAGTTTCAAACCCAATAATCAATATTTGCTGCTTGGGTTGGAATATGGATTTTTTTTGGTGCCTTAATTGCATTGAATATCAGTAAGAATTTTCATGAATGGGCTTCTAGAAACCACAGTTTAATTGGCAGATTGCCCAAAATCGAATAAATGTCGTCTCAAACCTCATAGTTTTTTGAAAAATCGGTTCATTGCCACTTATTGTCCAGAGACAAACATAGTTACATAGTTACATAGTTACATAGTTACAAACATAGTTACAAACGAACCAAACACAAAGCAGCTAGCTGAAGAATAATGAGAGGACCTACTGGAGCTCAAGTAATGAATTTGGGTGACTCCATTATTGAAACTCTGATGAAAACTTACTATCAATTTCGAGCTAGACTTTTTAATTCATTGCTTTCTACACCATAGGCAGATCCAGGTTTTGGAAAAGGGAGGGGGCGCACACACGGGATTTCATGAAAAACCCTATGAAAATGAAATATTTTTGTGGGAAAAGGGGGGCTACACTAGTGAATTCGGTTTTCTTTTATTACCACTCAAGTTTTACATACTGTGGAATGGATACATTATATACATTATATACATTATATTCATATTTTAAATGTTATGCATATATTTTAACACATGACTCCATATTTATTTCATATGCATATACATGTTTCTATCATGCGAAATAAACTTTGTTATTACACAGTACAAACATCTACAGTACGCTATCATTCAAGAATTGTTTCAAGTCCATCATTCCCATCAATACTGGAGGCACGGGCAGTGCGTCATACCTACCACG
The DNA here is from genome assembly GCA_019095985.1 of Streblospio benedicti. Classification (NCBI taxonomy): domain Eukaryota; kingdom Metazoa; phylum Annelida; class Polychaeta; order Spionida; family Spionidae; genus Streblospio; species Streblospio benedicti. The sequence continues at coordinate 43,810,502 of CM032665.1, forward strand.
GCCAGTGTCACCCAGGTGTCTATTGATGGTGAGGATGCACAGAATCTGGAGCAGGTTCAGTCTGTTGATGCGGTAGCCATGGCGTAGTAGTTGCTCTGTCAGAATCCAGTCATTGGAGTGCACTGTGTATTCTATTGGTCTTCTGCCGAGGACGTACGGTGGGCCCATGTCTGCGATGACCGGGGTTATCACGCGAGCGGCGATACCATCAGGTATGCCCCGGGAAAGCAGTACTGTGCCAGCAACTGGCGAGTGCTCTCGAATTTCACAGCGAGAAAATATTCGCGAATGATATTCGGCTACGTAAATGATTGTCTCTGCAATCTTTTGTTGGTTGACGTCCAGTCCGTTGTCCAGGAGGCAAGAAACCACATCCCAGTAGGCGAGGGAGAAAGCAAATGCCAAGATTTTTACAGTGGTAAATCTATTTATAGTTCCAGCATATGCACCATACAGCTGATGTAGGATGGTGTCAGGTGCATCACTCTGTGTGACAAAGTGAAGGATTTGAAGGGTGTGGAAAGCAGCTGCACTTGTGGAATCTGTGACACAAAGTTTCCCTGCGTCTGCCCCTGCACCTATAACAAAGGGAACAAGGTCCCATCTTCTCTCATACAAAACACACCCAAGTACAGAGCTTATGTTGTTTGACATGTTGATTGTGGTTGTTGTGATTAGCGAGCTAAGAAAGCTAACGTCCGGTGCGCCTGCTCTTGTGCGAATTCCATTTGCTCTGTCACGAACCTGCTCCCAATAAGCAAAAAAGATCTGTGGATGTTGGTGCATGACTACGTGGAGCGGTATGTTGTTGAAAGGATCCCGGGCTTCTAAGACCCGTGGAGATACAAGTGCATCAACAATATGTGGGGAAATCATGTTCCGGTTTGCACAATACAGATACAAATGCAGAGGCGTGGTGTTGGTTGTTGGCGATAACATGATGTCAGCTCCATTTTGCCGCAGTATACGTATGAGGTCAGATGTCCCTGCTCTCATAGGCGAAAATATCGCAGCATAATGCAGTGGTGTGTTGCCATATGCGTCCTTAGTATTGATGTGTGTCTTCCGCACAACCTCTTGCCAGTAGGTTAGAATGCTGATGGTGGCAAGAGCAGCGTATACTGTGGATTCCATCTGATCATGATCCACACTGGCGGCATAGAGAAGATCCTGCAGGAGGTCGTCTGGAACATCCATTTTGCAGGCAATGTGAAAAGCATTCTGCATGAATTTGTCTCGTATAGTGACGTCAGCGCCATGTTCTAACAGAACTTCAACGCAATGAAAGTAGCCGTTGTGCAGTGCGGAGAGCAATGCCGTTCTCCTGTGTCTGTTTTCCTGTGTGTTGATATTCTGTGACGTAATGAGTAGACCCACCTTGTCTCGTGGTATAGAATGACATCTGTTCTCGCAGGCTCTGATAAGAGCTGTTCGTCCTGTTCTATCCTCAATACAAAGGTTTGGTTCACAACCTACGAGCACGGGTAGCAGGTCCCATTGACAGCACGCCACCGCCACGTGGACAGGCGTGCTCCCACAGTCAGTGCATTGTGCATTGACAGTCTGACTATTGAGAACAGGCGAGAGTCGACCTCCTCTGTAATCTCGTATGGCATTGTTGAGATTTCTCTGTGCTGATGGTGTGGTGAAACAACAGTCCTGAGCCATAACTTTTAAGTAATGAAATTTCAGAATGATATTCTGTGTTTGATGAGCACTGGATGCTAATTCTTGGTAACACCACCTTGTATGTCACGAATGAACCAGTCTGTTCTTTCATTAAATCCGCCTTTGTTCTACTGTGGTACCTTTTCAAAGGTGCTTGTGCATTATATTGTGCTTGGACGACGGCATGAAATATCACATCCTTTTGACTGTGTTTTGAAACTGCTTGACAAAAGTCAAGGTGCTGTTTATTCTCAGCAAATGACCTGCGATTTTGCGTATCAGGTTCAAAGATTACCACAAACCATAAGTGAAATTCTTATGAGGAAGTACTCTGCATGTTGTGCGAAGCAGGTGTCTTAAACAGCCCGCCCCCACACCACCCCAAATATTATCAACGGCCGGGAAAAGACAATGATGAACCTGTATTACTTCTAGTTCTGCAAATGATCAGGATGTGAATGTCGATTGTTCTGCTCTTCTGTTATATGATATAGAATGGGTCGCGGGGGAGGGGGGTCATTTCCATACATCGTTCGACTGGTCTTCTACCCCCGAATACCTACCTTTTCACCCTCCTTAGCAGCTATGAAATTACATATTAGTATTGTGATGCCCCGCAGGTATGAAAACAAACTATGTCAGGACAGCAGCTATTCAAGTAGCTCTCGTTCCCATCCCATGTTTCCCATTTGCCATTTCAACTGCTTGTCGACTAAGTGTACTCCTAACGGCAGCTATGAAATACCTAATTTTTGTCATATCCAGCTATGAAATAGGTTTTGTGATGAAAGCTCGCTAGCTATGTAATTGCGCACCGAAAATTTTCAGGGGAACCATCTCCGTCTGATATCAAGGGAAGTCCATGGTACGACAGTGGATAATTATCACTGATTTATAATGCTAAATTCATTACGTTACAATATAACAGTAATGATTTATAATGCATTTCTATGAATTGGAATTATATTTTGAAAAATGTGTCTGTGGGTGCTTCTGCAATGCGTGACTTGGCAAATGTATTGGTGCTCGTCCTGTTTTGTGGCTTCTTGAGCAAAAAGACAATAGCTCCAATAGTATATGATATTAGTATTTGACTTTGCCAATCGTTTAAGTTGACAGCTGAAGCTTGGTCGTATTGAGGCGATGCTTACATTCATTATATTGGGTTGTATTTCGAAACTTGTTTTTTTTTTTTCTAAAATTTTATTTAATTGTTAGATTTATATTAAATAAACCAATTTGAAAAGGAGCATGTATGCTTGAAAACGTTTTATAAAAAAGTTAAGAAAAAATATAGAAATTCAAATTTGAAAATACAATTGGCACGATGGCATAGAAATGCAAACCAACATAGTAAAAATGGCACTCTATTAAATCTGGATCAATGGGCCCCGAACAATAAAATCAATTTTGGCAAGCATATAAAAATGTGGGCACGTTTGTGACATACCATAGTCGACTATGTGGTTTGTGTTGCTATTCGCTTTTTAAAAAAGCTTCTAGACCATCATCAGGCCATTTGAAGTGAACTGTTTTGAAGCAAAGCACATACAGTGGTGATAAATCTAAATTAGAGTGTACCAATGGGACCTGCAGAAAAAAAAAAAAAAAAAAAAATACAAGAAAACAAGTGGAGATTTAAAAGGTTGATGACCCAGAATCTCTATAAGGATAAAAAAGACTATGACATTTCATTATGCATGTGTTTTGTCTGCATTGTAATTTCCAGAACATAAATTTTCCCTTTTATGACTTCAGTTTGCACATAAAACCAAGCGAAGCAAAACCCTGAATACCTACAGCAAGCGCGGTGACTACGTGGCAGACGTCACTGCAATGGTGGATATTGTGCGGGATTCTCTGGTTTGTATCATTTTAAATAAAAACAACAACTCTAAAATCATGTATTTTTTTCTTTAAACATTTCTAATTGAGACAAGCTAATGATTATCTTAATAGAATAAGTGGGATGAATTAAGAGGCGTTCATAAAGCAGTTTTAATATATTCAGTTATGCACTAGTAAATGCATTTTTTGGTTTTTAACAGCAATGTAATCGTCAATATGCTAAATCTACTTGTAAAGAGTGAACATGATTATCCATGTACGGTCCGGAAACCCCGGTATCCATGCGCGTGTCGTTATTACATGTGTGTGCATAGAAATTCATGGATCTAGAGGTTACTCTTGTCTGAGTCGTGTTACATATCACATACGCCAACAAATTTGGTTTTATTAAATATGTGAGATAGGCCTACTACATAGCACTAAATACCGGGTGCTAGAGTCACTGTCACATAGAAAAAACGGATGAAACAAGTATGTATGACGTACAAATGTTTTGCTGTTTTCTTGATACGCGGGGCTCCGTGAAAAAAATGACAAAAACCTTAAGCAGATTTAACACGAATGATACACGGACAATACACTTACAAAACACAGATGATACACGGATTATCCACGTACACTCCACATACACTCACGCAAACATGATATTTTGGTTGCAAAGTACTGAAAAAAAACTAGCACAGATGAATATCGGATAAATAGCGTATTGCGCGGACGTTTTACGGACAATGTACGTTTGTATCACGGTAATATCGCGTACAGTCCACGTACGATATGAAAATCTATCCGCGCAAATACTTTTGAACATTCCAAAATGATTAGCGCGGACATCTCGACCCGTAAAATCTCTTCACGTAATTCGCCGTATAAAAACGGACGAGGCACTGATGGTCGGCGTATCTCCACGGATGAACCACGGATGAACCACGTACGACAAAAATCTATCCGTGGTAAATAAGTGCAATAATCACAGTGTTTTATCCGTTTTTTCTATGTGACAGTGACTTAGCATCTAACACACTATGAATTTACTACCATGCAACAGACAACTAATTAGCACTTGGCGGTGTATTAAACCATTCGCGGAAGTCGGGTGTCTGTATTCATAACGTTCACCCGACACAATGAAAGTCACAATGCAAACTACACATATTACGGATAATCACAGATAGAATTGTCCACCCAACAACCCCAAAATCGTTGTATTCAATGTACATGAACTAATGTCCTAGTATCACGTACAGTAGAACCCCCAAATTAAGGCCATTCTCCTGGTCCATGTCCTTCATAACGAGAGAACCAAGCATATAAAGACTACCTCTCTATTGACTGATTAGTAAAATTGGAAATAAGTGCAATGTGCTCACTCTTTCTCCTTTATTCCCCAATCTTTTTTAAATGTGTTTTCAAATGTGTGCTTGTGTAATCAAGAATCTCTTTGTTTTCTACACCTCAGCTAAAATAAGCCTTTTATTTTCCAGTGTGTAAGGATCCTCCATAACCTTTGGCATTGGCGGCGTGTCAGGGTTCAAGCAAGGTGGAGCCACATTGAGGACTTGGACTCACATCAAATGTTGTGCTCTGATTTTATTCACAATCCCAACCTAGATATCGATTAAATACATTTCAAACTCACATTTATCACAAATGATTAATGAAAACGATGGAACTTTTGATCTACTACCTTTCTTCACTTTGTTGTCGTGTTTGTATTTTGATTATTTAGGATACTGATTGAAATGCATCATACAAAATTAAGTCATACGAACATAAGTAAGCAATGATGTTTACCAGTAACTTACAATTTTGAGTGAAATGCAATAGGTTTTCAGAACAACCCATTAATGAAGTGTGAAAATATATGTCATAGATCACTGTAATCTACACTGGGACAATATGGCAACCGCTGGGCCACGTGGAATAGAGCTGAATAGACGGTACGAGGACATCATTGGTGACGGTAGCTTTGGTGTGGTTTACAAGGGACGGCTTGGGGGTCGTCAGGTGGCTGTAAAGGTTATAAATAGACACTGGAACCAACGCTACTGGGATAAACTGAAGAATGAGGCAATTTTATTACAGAAAAATCTGAGACATCCAAATGTCATTGATATATTAAAATTCGAGGACAAATATCCACCAATGCCTGAGGTGTGGATCGCCATGGAGTTGTGCAGAGAGAGCCTGGAGTCTTACTTGAAAAGCAACAGCTTAAACCTTCTTCAAATATTGGATATTCTCTGGCAATCGGCAAATGGTTTGTCTTTCCTTCATGACAATCACCTTGTACACAGGGACATAAAACCTGACAATTTCTTGATAAAATTAGAGAATTCTGCAATTACAGTGAAAGCCTCAAACAATCAACTAATCTCGTGTTTGTGGGCACCAAACGAGACTGGTTGATCAAGGATACACGTCCGTTGGGACAGTTAGAGATGTTTTTCTCTCGTGATTATCAAAGGAAATAGTGCTATATAAATGTAATGTGTACTTTCATTGGTTATAATCATGCTCTAAAACTGTCCGTCGTATATCAAGCGTGTACGTACTAAATGTATACCGATCCATATCAGGCATGTCCTTTATTTTACAGGTATTATGCACATTGTAACAGTATCCCACGCGGATAGCCCATTACAACGTTTATGATTGCGAAATTATTTTCATTTGAGATGCTTTCGGGATATCGGAACTTAAGAGCTTCATGCAAAGAAGATGGTATTTCTTCATTCAATAGTAGGCTATAGCCTGCCCCGTAAATATTTTTACATATGAGTTTTAGGACCATACGCCATGGTTTCTGGGAGTCCAGCGTACTGCAATAGTATAACATAAACACCACGAACCCCGCCAGATTTTAAATTCATCCATACCCATGGTTTCTGAAAATTCTAGTATAAAATAAACACCACGCCCCCCAGCCAGATGATTTGAGAACCCAGGTACGTATTCTAGATACGCTCTTGACTTGATGTTTTGTTTTTGTGTGTTCATGGCATATTTCTGGGATTACCATTTCTCGCCTGTGTGTCCATTCCATATATTATCTAGTTACACCAGTATACGTATTTCTCGACCAACCAAGGTTATATTAGGTCGTTACATCACTTTGTTGTTGTCTACTAAACCCATCCATTTAGTTACATCTGCATTTCCTTGGTATAGTATTACGGGTAGAATTCTAGACAGCGATGGCTCTGGAACTGTATATTGAAAATATGTAATAGGCTATATGTTTGAATACGCCACAGCGCACTCCAAAATTCCGTTATTGTCTGGCTTCATAATATGCCTGTATTATTGCGTCGCTTCAGCAGCTGAAGCGAAAGCCTTGTGTTTCGTTCGTTTTAACTATGTATGTATGTATCTATGTATGTATGTTTGTCTCTGGACAAGCTAGAGCTTTTACGGTTCACCCGATTTTGTTCAAACTTTACACAACTATGAGGTATGAGGCAACACCGAAGTGATTCGATTTTGGGCACTCTTCCAATTAAATTGTGCTTTCTAGAAGGCCATTTATGACATTTTACTGATATCCAATGCACTTAGCCAACAAGAAAAACTCAATATTTATACCAGCAGCAAAGCTGCAATATATACATGCTGCAAATTAATAAAAATCAATACAGCTCACTCACACTCTCTACGAGAGGCTTTTTTTTCTTTAATTTAGTGGTTCTTCTGTATTTGTCTTGAAAAAGTGGTTCTTCTGTACTATTACCAGTTGCTTCCACAGTTTTAATCAGAGGATTTAGAGTTTTTCTGCTGTTAACATTTCACCAATTTGTGTACAAAAATCCCCAAAGATCTGTTGTTTTTATGAAATGTATTTGAAGATTGAACAAAAGAGGTCTTGAGCGTCCATTGAATAGGGTTGTATTTTGAAGTTGAAACATTAGCTGTACTGAAGTTCATATTAATGGAATCGGACCTCATAGTTAACATGTGTGTATGCAGTATTTATATTGCTATACAATAACCATGTGAAATCTGTGTATATTCAATAAATCCACTTAAATTATTATACTTAATATACTCAATTTATAGAAAATAATTTGTATATACTTATCTAGATGCCCAAATAATTAATGAATTTTACAATTCATGAATTCTGTGCTAGTATTGTCTTAAAATTAAGCATGAATTTTTATTTAAGATTTCAAACATAATGCGCTCTATGACTGTCCAGGCCTAAGGAGTTTAAATCAGATGATATAGGTTTTTCTCACTCTCTACGAGAGGCTTTTTTTCTTTAATTTAGTGTTTCTTCTGTATTTGTCTTGAAAATGTGGTTCTTCTGTACTATTATCAGTTGCTTCGCAGAAAAAGCATGATTAAAAAAATAATAATTAGATACTTATTGTATTATAACATTTTACATCATTCTATCAAAATAAATTATCAAATATCATAATACAAAATATTATTCATAAAAAATACCTCTCGTAGAGTCACACACTCATGCACAATACAAGCACTATAATATTATTTGTGGCTGATTACATTAGTATAGTGTGTATTTTAACATTTAACATTTTAATCAACTTTTAACAGTTGAACTTGATAAACAGTAAAGTATACATCGTTTCAATATATATCTTAATTGCCCATAAGTCAAAGTTGTTCTAGCGATTCTTTAGTGTTCTTCTAGTTTCTGATGTATCAAGAACAAGATCTACTGCCGCATTTCATATAGCAACTTTTTCAGGTACACAAATAGTACGATGTCGTTGAGCAGATACATTAAAAATACCTTACGTCATCCAATTCTGTTATGATGCTATAAAGTGCTTCAAAGTCTGCTATATTGTAATTTAATGTGTGACAAAATGTACATCATCCATTACAATCCCTTTCAAAATAAATCTGTGAACTGAATTATACTGGGGGATATATATGTGATTATGGTTTGTGGTGTTACCAAGGCTCAATTGTAACTAGGAGTTTGTCAATATGAGCAAGCTAATAGTATCATACCAATTTAAATATAATATAATATGCTTACCTTAATACCATTATTTTGATTTATTTTGAGTTAGAGGTGAGTTAAACGGTATTACACATGTATATATGCGACTATTATTCTTTAAGCTTGCAATCAAACATTGCTTAACAAAATTATATATCACACTTCTAGGTGATAGTTATTTACGCCATGTACGCTGGTTTATTGATGAGGACGTTATGTATGAAATTGAAAATGCGTTTTACACGAAGTATACATCAATAATCTTGACAAATATGATTAGATGATAACGAAAACGGTTTGTAATCAAACACATATATTCGAAATTATTATATGTGATAAAATATCTCATAAGAATATGTGAAAGTGGTGCAGTATGCAACTAAAAAATTAAGATGTGAGTATTCAATAAGAACGTTGAAACATTAGCCTTGTTCACTGTTTCAAGTGTTACTTTGTTAAATATTAATATTTGAGGCTGACGCTTTGGCGTCATCAATAATGAAAACAAACAAATATGCTGTGGTGGCAATGTGCTATGTCACAAGCCCAACACTACAATGAATATTTGCGTCGCTTCAGCAGCTGAAGGAAAGCCCTGTGATCACTTCGTTTGTATGTCAGTATGCGTGTATGTATATATGTCTCTGGACAAGCTACAGGATATACCGATGAACCGATCTTCTTCAAACTTTAACCAACTATGTGGTACACTTCAACACCGGAGTGATTCGATTTTGGGTACTTAGCCAATTAAAGTATGCTTTCCACAGGGCCATTCATGGTCCATTTTTAAGGTTTTCTACAATATCTTTAAAACTGCTTGGATGAACACATTCAAACTTGGAACAATGCCTAGAGTCCATCACATATATACAATTTTGGCACTTTGCCCATTTACGTGTGATTTCCTGAAAGCCATTTTAGGTCATTTTTGTCATTTTCTTCAATAGTTTCAATACAGCTTTTACCATGAGTTCCAAATTTGATACACTGCTCATATACCTAGTGCCCATCATCAGTTACCAATTTTGGCACTTTGCCAATCAAAGTGTTCTCTCCAGAAGACCATTGGCTGTCAATTTTGGCAGTTTTAGCTTGACACATGACTTTCGTATTTCATACAATATTAGGGATGATGTACATTTTGTCACGCTCCTAAAAGTGGAACAGTGTTCCACTTAGGGGGGGGGGGGTTTCGGTCAAGTTTTGGATGTTCCACATTTTTGTGGGTGTGAAATTTTATCTCGCGCTAAAACTTTTCATACCAGAATTCCACTATTTACTATTTAAATGTGGCATTAAAAAAATATACACAGCAGATTTCACACATTCATTAATATTATAATTTACATTCCTGATATATAATAAATATTATTTTATGGCATATATAAGTAATATTTGAATAAATATCGCGAAACACTGTGTAGATATTCTTTGATTATGTCACACATCTGATGTTTCCACTTTTGAGGGGAGGGGGGTCAAGAAAAAAAGAGAACACTGTTCCACTTTTGCGGAGCGTGACAAAATGTACATCATCCCTTACAGGACTGGTGACCACAACCTACAGTGAACTTTGGCCCTTTGCTAACTAGATGAAAAGTGCTCAGAGAGCACAGCATTGTGTAGCAGTTTAGATATTTTAGTTTTTTTGCTACTTTCTTCAATACTTTCAATACAGTTTGAACCATGACCTCCAAATTTCATTCTATATTCACACATGTAGTGACAATCATATATGTTCATCTTTGGAACTTTGCCAATTAAAGTGTGTCGTTTTAGTTCCATATTCGACATTTTATTAATAGTATCAATGCCTTTGAAGATAAAATCTACAAACTTGGTTCACTGTTTACATTCATTGAGACCATCATGAGTTTTAAATTTTGGCTATTTGCCAAGAAAACTATAGGTTCCAGGGAGCAATTTCAAGTCTTTTCAAAATGCTTATGCAATATCATAAACGCCCATGTGTCAGCGTTGTTCTAGCGACGCCGTGTTCTTTGAACACTTTTGATCTAGTTTACTTTATTTTTTTTCTTGATATAAACCTACGCAGGTTACAAAATAAGAGTTGATTAACTTTGATTGGGCTGCACTTGCACAACAATTCTATGCAATAGACAATTCTAATAACGGTTTCCAAATTTGGAAAATTTGACATCCAGAAAAAAGAGGTCTTCCGCAAAAAAATGCTGATATTATTAAAAAAAAAGGTACGCACGTGAGTACTGTGCTTATACTCATGCTACCCCCTGTTTATATAGAATAACCAATGGTGAACATGTTGTTCAATAGTAGAACGACTCTTCATCCCATTCTATCGTGCCATTTAAATTCATCAAAGCCACAGTCAAAGTACAGACATTTACTGTTGCTTACAATAAAACCAGTAAAAAATACAAACAATAGCTGTATTTGACAATTTTCAATCCCTGAAGTACATCATAGGTGGTCGCCTGCTCATGGTGTTGATATCTATCTATTGTGGGTGCAACTCTTAAGACATTTGCACACGCTCCCGCGCACGCACGCACGCACGCACACAAATACATTGAAAGAATACAGTAGAGCCTCAACTTAAGGCCATGTAGTGTAGAGAGCGCCCCCCTCCTAGAGATAACACCTCAATCATTAGTCCTGTACAGTCCCAAAGGGCAGACTCACCCAGGCACCGTCAGGTGCCCAGCTAGCGAAGACTAGCAAGTCTAGGAAGGATAGATATGTCATATAATAGTCCATTGCTCATGGTCCCAAGCCTTTATAAAGAAACAACAACAAACCTTCATAATAAGACCACCTCTACACTGAGAACACCCAAGCCCAACCCCATGGTCGGTCTTGATAGAGAGGTGCGACTGTAATGATCAATAATACAGTGCTTCTTGAGACATATGCTCCCAAAAACAACATCAAATCTGACATAATATCAGCCCGCACACCGTGGACCCTGGACGTGACCCCCACTGACCACTGACGGTGTTATGGCAGATATTAATGTGGCTGAGACGACACAAACAATGGTCATTCTCCTGCTGATATATACACATGACTCACAATCATACACAATTACAGTAGAGCCTCTTTATATCGACCACACTTAGACTGCATTCAAGTGGCCTCAACATAGAGGTGCTTCTTTATGGATGTTCATGCTAGTCTCTTGTTGATGGTGGCTTCTGACCATGCGAAAAATGGCTTTATCATTGAAGTGGTTCCAATAGAGAGGTGGTTTTACTTGGAGGCTGTACTGTAAAGTTACACAATGCGTGGTCACTGCTTTCTTGGAAGCTGGTCAACTTTTACCTCATTCTGTGTAATCAGCTAAAACCATCAGTGGTTTTTTGCCATCTTTTGTCATTTCGTGACCGATGACGTCTTCTTTGTCGTCTGTTATTGTTGCTGCCCCTTTGTCATAATAAATGAAATAAACAATGTCTTTGCATTGCATTTTAGCTCCACACACTTGCTTAGTACTGCATAAGAGCAACGGTAGACAATGTTTACAAGCAGTACCCTAGCACTCGCTGAAGGAAGTTGTTGAATATTGCAGGATATAAGATTAGAATGAATAAAGTGAATGTCTTAATTTGGTGAAGAACAATACCAAAATGACGTGGACTCGTAATTAGGATTATCTTCACCAGAAACACATTAGGATTATCTTCACCAGAAGCAGTTCACGCCGGAAGCTCCAATGGCCACCTCTTGCGGGAGATTCTGCAACACTGTCTGTCAGGTACGTATCACTGCATTATAGCGCACCATCTACAGCTTATTGATATTGAAATGTATGTTATAAGTCAGTCATTTTTAACCTACGTGTGTATACCATTGATTATGAGGTATTAGAAAATTAAACTAATTATGGCATGATTTTCAGGACCCTAGTCTAAATTAGTTTGAAAATTTCATCCCCATCAACCATGGCACTGATTTACTCGCCTTTCTAGCATGTCTTACTTATATCAATCTGTATCCCTGTACTTTTAAGCTGTTGTATAAGAAGCATTTGAAACCAAACCAATATCATCAAGGTATAATTCTACTGTTTATATCAGCTCTTACAGACCCTTCACAAGATACTAGTCCAACCCCAGGACAAGTTTAAACAAGAGGTTTTATGCAGTAGTGTGTACGGTATTGGTTGCAAGAACTGTTCAAGTTTGCACATTGGTGAATCAGATAGGAAATTTGGCACACTACTCCGGGAACACCCATGAAATGTGGAGACACATAACCAGAACCACTCGCCTCAGAACTATTGAAGTTGGCCAATCGGCCATAACTGATCCCATGAACAACCTGAACCATATAACTGAGTGCCGGTGCTTTCAAAGTAGAGTGCAGACTCAAGCCTCGTGGGCAGACAAATGTTATCAACAAAATTGATGAAAATATAAACATATGTAACCGTGAAAGGAGCATACCAGTTATCTCACGTCTACGACACTCTTCTGAGATCTAGGGCAGCCCAAGACCGCAGTCCGCAGGACGTGCCCATCCACCCCCGCCCCCACCCACCCAACCCCCGTACCACAAAGTGACTTGCATCCTTTACTGTCACGTGCTGTCACCAAATGACAAAAGGAAGTCCCAGACGACAGACATGGACAATGTCCGAAACATATCAGGACAGTACATTTAGAATAGATTTATCTAAACAGTATTCAATGTATTTATATAAAAATAAATTCAATGAGTCTATTTTCAACTCTAATCTGGCATAATGTGGCCAGGTGACGTTACTGCATTCCCCTATTTTTGTATTTTGCAGTTGTATTGGACACAGTTTTAGTTTGTTTTTTAAACCATATTCATTTGCATAGAGAACATTTTACAATCACTGTGTGTGAAGACTTTCTAAACCAGAAACAACATCTTCTAATCAAACTCCAATTATAAACGGAAGTCTTGAAGACTAATTATGATCAGCAAAGTTGTGTGAAGTATTACTACATTGACATTATTTTAAGTCAAAGATTTATTGAATACATTTCGTGTCGTGGACACATTCTCAGCATAAATGAAAAATTATTATATTTAATAAGTACACCAATGGTGGAATGCTTAAGAAAGGACTACATATTCAAGCATTAATACAGCGGAACTATGAAAGAGCTGGTGTACACATTCGAACAATGTGTTTCATACACGTGGATGATAAGCAATACAAGGTTATGAACACACAGGGTTACATTTGAATAGAAAGTAAAGTGACCGGATGTGTCTTTTGTGGACACTTCGGAGGAAATCAGAAGGTGTTTACCATGGATCCGGATCCATATCGTCTTGAGCTTACTGTTGCCAGGTTCTCATGGCAGGCAGACGATAATCTCATTAACCTGTCCACCGGTCGGACAATGGACCTAATTATGCGGCAGCTGTTGCCATAGTAACCTATCTTGCCGTCTGTCTATCTCTCGCAGAAGCTTTTGATAAGGAAGAAATTATATAGACGTCTACCATGTTTAGTAGTGGTATAGGTGTTAATTCACTGCACGAATTTGTGGGATATTTCCCGAGCTTGCGTACAAAGCCCATGAAAGTGCACAGCCTCTTTTTCCAAAAACTGGATCTGCCAGTGTTTCTCCTTATGCCAGTGAAATGACAGTGTAACCTATGATTATGATGCCTGGAGAGATGAATCTGACTTTACCTGGTGCATAGACTTGTTTGACTATCAAAATATTTGAGTACTATTATGGTACCATTTTTTGCCGCGTGGCGGTTTCCAATCTGTAGTTCTCCAGCTTCCCAACCCTGTGCTGACGTAGACGAGGAAATCATTTAGTCTCTAGCAATGTTTGTCTGAAAAATACCCACAATGCATTGTAAAAGTCACGTGATTTGGTTTGTTTGTCCAAAAATTACCCACATAGCTTTCTCCTTATCTTATGCTTAATAATCTAATCTATGATATATTTAATGTTTTAGCTAATCATCACACAACTATCAGATATAAGTTTTTTTAAAAGACTAGTTCAGTGCATATATACAAAGTTCATCTTAACAAAACGCAATAAATTCTGACATTGATTGACAGTTTCAATAACTGCTGTTGTCGGTTTCAAAATCTCTTTGCGCATGTCAAGGTCACTCTGCACGACTTCCGATACCGAAAATCGGATCGTACACATGAAAGTTGAAAGGCCCCTCGTCCCTGTTCATGACATGAAATTGAAGGGGTATATTAACGAAAACGCTTCCTTGATGGTTCTTGTCCTCCAGTCACCCTCTCTGTCCAACACACTCACTTCCTCCCACCCTAGATCACTTTGATCAACAAAATTACAGCATTTTTTGAAAATCCTTACCCCACCCCTGTCTTAGATACTCGAAAGGTCCCTTTATCCGTGGCTGACTACGACACTGAACATTCATGAGTCTCTGTTACAGGTGTTGACGGGCGCGGTGCTGTTCCTGCTCCACGTGGCGGCGCTGGTGGCCAACAAGGTGTCGCTGGTGTGGCTGCTCGGCGGCTCCGTCATCAACACCGTCCACCTCGAGGCATGGTACGTCACCGTTACTGGTACGCGTACGCCGTACGTCGCCAGTCACCGGCACCAACAAAGGGGTGTGGTGTGGCTGCTCACTACTATAAAAACAACAAAACTACAGTACAACATAGTAGTAATTAAGACCACTTCATTAGCTACCAACATACACACCCTGTCATCCAACCCATGACCGATAGTCAAAACATAACTACAAACCTCCAATGTAGACCACCTCATTATTGAGACCCAGTTTATAATAAGACCTATGAACAACTAATTATTTTTCTCAAGTTTGCCTGTCAAGCAAGTTCTACCACTGTTTGCCATTTGCTCCTACCACCATTTGATATAGCTGAAGAAGCTTTCATTTGATATAGTCAAATTGATATAGTCGAAATGGAAGGCAGTGGTAGGAGCTTGCTTGTCAGAAGAGTGATAATAAAAATTTTAATGAGACCGCTTTTCACGGTCCCAAACCTTCATAAAGCTATCTACATGTAAGTGAACTTCTGTATAGAGACCACCTCTCTATTGAAACCACCAAACACTGGTCCCAACGGTGGTCCTAATAGAGAGGTTCTACTGTAGTTTTTCATTATACAAGTTCATTTGTAGTGTGTGTCGCAGTTTAAACAACAAAAATAAGAAATAAATAAATTACTTCCGACTTTTCGGCAGCTAACAGCTAACGGAAATGTTAGCTGGTAGCTACAGAAAATTCGGAAGTAATTTAGTTGTTTCTAAATTTGTAGTTGTTAAAATGGATTGAATTTAAGACTATTTCTACAATATTTTTCAGCGTTTGTTTGCAATATGAATATATTTATCATCCTATATTTAGCACCCAATGACTGTATGCTCAAAGGGTTTTCCGAGTGGCCAAGTACGTGATACGGAAACCAAATGTAGCCACAACGTCCTCTTTTAAGGATTCTGCTAAGAAAAAGGCTTTATTTATTTAACGTTTGGTCTATTTGTGACAATTGGGTGATAAGTAAACAACATGGTTATCTGCTGATACAGCTCTTGGGTATCGGACGAGCCTTGTGATTTTCAATACGTAAACCTCCACATCTCTTGCATGTGAACATACGCTAAAACTGGTCACCCGTCGCTACATCGCTAGTAAAATCGCTGTCACGTGATCTTCCCTGTCCAGGTACGCTGCGTTCGGCCTGCTGTTCATCGTGCCCGAGCTGTTCGCCCTCCTCAAGGTCGTCTGGAACACGTCCTTCATCAAGCGCACGCGCGCGCACCGCTGGCCCAGCGCGCTCGCACTCTTCGTGGTAAGCAGACGGCATGCCTGATCATTTCTGGGATTTACACCATTCAGAAACGACCTCTACGTGAAACAACCAAAACGGCCTTTGCGTGCAACTTTACAATGAACGAACAACTCGTCAGGGGTCGCCACTTGCCACCGTTAATTACGAATAAAATTGGCAGGGGGCTGACATTTTCCAACAAATACATGTAAAAGGTAGGATGTAAAACCTGAAAAATCATGCTTCAAAAACTCCCCTTGGACAATTCCATTAACTATGTATAATGGTAGCCCCTTTAAAGAGATATATTTTCAAATAGGATATATAGTTCATCCCTTTGGACCAACATGGTAAACCCTTACTACAAACAGGACATGTAAATAAACTCTTACAGTAACACTTCTTGGATATATTTTTTTTTATATCTTTTATTATTAATTGTATACTATGCTAATAAAAGCAGCAATCACCACCAGGTGGGAAAGTGTTAAGAGCAGCATTTTCATTCTCACATTACGTTATTCACAGAAAACAATCATTATTAGTCGGAATTGGCCATCAGTCCGATGATTGACCCCTATTATCGCTGTCTATTGCACAAGTTACTGCAATATTTACCTGGTTATGCATGGTACGGGGCGACCTTCAAAATGTGACTGCTTCTCTTTCTTAGACCATTGAATACAAATTACATGGTGAATAACCTCTCCAATGTGCATCTGCATAGCATCCATTTTAAACAATGTGTCCGCTAAAGGGGGTGGTTATGTAAAAATGTGGTCTTTCATAGAAGGTGTATCTCAAATTTAGACCAATGCCATTTTGGTCGGTCCCTAATGTTTCCATGAAGAGACATTCGTAAACCTTCATAAAGAGATCACCTGTCTATGGAGACCACATGTATATGAAGACATTCATCTTGGTTTAAAGCAAACTTAAAATAGATATATACGTGAACCTCCATGAGGAAGACACCACCTCTATTAGGACCCGCTAAGGTCAATCACTCTGGCAGTCTTAACAGAGAGATTGCACTGTACGTGCTAATATCATTAGCCTGACAATGACCCCTGGTCAAGTGACAGCTGGTATCCATGGCAACAAAGCTGCACTATATATCTGCCACTGGCGTGTACACTGTCTATTAATCACGTGCTGGTTTATTTATGTTATTTGGGTGGCAGTGGCACACTCGGGTATTGCAGACCGGTTGACTTGGTGATATGTCAATGATGAATTTTATTCATATTATGTAGTTGTTACTGTTGAAGATTTGTGATGTTAGATTCAAACTGTTCTTCCAGGTAATAAACTATAGCATGCCATATATGATTAAACCCGGTACAATAAAATCGTATATATGGTCCTTGATTATATACTGATTAGACACACAAAACAACTGCAAATTCACTAGAACACATAAATTATACAATAAGGTTACGCTAATTTATCAATGAGAGCTCCTGTGCATAGTTTGGAAGAGTCATAGGAACTGGCATTCCCCAGCAAAGGCTAACACTTCTTTTCAAGACTCTAACCCTCTCAAAAGAGAATACTTCCCAATTGAAAGCACTTGAGGCCAGACCTCGAGTGGTCCTGATAGAGAGGTTCTACTGTATCTGAAATACTGTTCTCCTTAGCCTAAGGGGGGACTATTTATGATGGCCCATGGGGTTGTGAACAAAAGAAACCAT
>CM032665.1:43833551-43859407 GCA_019095985.1 Streblospio benedicti
AGGGAAGATTACCTGACAAAAATGACATTGAAAAGGGTGGCGGTTTCCATGACACCCTTTATGAAGCACAAAAGTGCTGTATTCTTGAAAGATTATGTTGCAGCTTTCACACCTATAGAGTTTGCCCTGTGATACCAAGGTATCTAAAATCGACTGCGGATCCATCCCAAACTTGGAGAAGACCTTTAGCAGCTCTATGCTGAGCACAGAGGACCTAGCAGCAGCTGCCTGGGCTGCGTGAAGGTCTATAGGCGGACCGGGCGTCTGTTGCTGACTGCCATCCCCTTGGAGGGCTCCACTGGTTGAAGGATTGGCACCATCCTGCGAAGTTGAGACTTGCTGCTGATCCATGCTCTGCTCGTTGTTTTGAGAGTTGAAACTCTGGTTGCTATCGTCGTCAAGGACAACCACTTCAGCAGCTGGGTTCATATTTTGTTGCAAATCGTCAGTGCGGTTTCTATTACGCATGAAGGTCGAAATGCTCGGTATCTGTGTTCTCATAGGCTCACTGCCGGTCACTAGAGCGTTTGCCGCCAAACTGGTTACTGCGTCAGTAGAATCTGAACGGTTAGTTTGATCAAGATTCTCCGCCTCGTGCAGTGTACCTGCGTACTCAGCTAGCCCTTCCAATGTGGGCTTTACTTCAACAGTAGGGGGCAACAATGTCTGCATATAAGCATGAGTTGCCCAAGGAGTTGCCGCTATTCCACTGAGGTCGTTAGAACGATCCTGTGACTGTTGGTGAATAGCTGCTGCAAATTGACGTCTTTGTTCCAAAGACAAATCCGATGAGGATGCTGCTGATTGGGAAGGACTTTTATCAGTTTTAGCAGATTTTCTTCTTCTTGGGGTAACTGTTACAGAAGAGTCACCATGCCATCGCATTAAATGTGCAGCAATGCATTCCTTGGTGTTTGCTCTATATGTACAATTGTCATGCGGGCATTTAAAACTTTTTTGTCCAGTGTGAATTGTTTCGTGGGATTTATGGTTGGATTTTGATGCAAATCTTTTGCCACAGAATCGGCACGAGTAGGGCTTGTGACCAGTGTGTATACGCACGTGTTTCACGAGATTTCCTTGATACCGTGTTGTGTAGGTGCAGTACTTGCAGCTTAATAATTTTCGCTGTCTTTCGACTCTGTTGTCCACAGGGCTTTCTGAAGTAAACACCTCTTCTTCTTTAATATCAATCTCCTCCGTATCGGGAATTATCCCATTATCTTCGTCTTGGTTCATCCTCGCAGCCCAATAAACAACTGGTATCCAGGGTTATAGTTCTTTAGATGCTGGAACATTTTTACTCTGCTGAGTACATATTACTAAAAGAATAACAAGTATAAATGGTGTATTTTTTTCGAAAATAGTATCACAATACCGATCCAAGCCGCAAAGTTCCCGCCAAAGTTAACTAATCGCTAGTAAACTGATTGAATTATTGAAGAAGAAGATCAATATATAGCATTGAAGTAACTTAGAATGCGTTCATATTAATTACAATAGTTAACGTAATTTACTAGATTTTATAGCAATTTCCATTAAAGAATATACACTACTAATAATGTTATTATTTGTAATTAGTAAATCTCGTAACTATTTAGTATATTGAATTTATCACTGATAGTCTGTTATTTTGAAATTTATCATAACGCCCAACGTGAATTGGATGTGCTTTAATAACATCAGAAGTGGGTTTCCCGCCATTTTGGACGCAAATTGAACATTTCAATGGGAACCAGCAGCTCGGATTTGTCATAACCAAATTCGAGGCTGCATAAACATAAACAAGGACGTGACAGCACAAACACATGGATAGCTATTAGATTCGATCTTTAAACCTACTATCAATAAAAACAAACATCATCATGTCAACAGTGATACCTGGTCATATATTGAACACGAGGGTGTGAAATCAGAGATAGTTTAACGAGATACGCAACACGTCCATATCTGCGTTCCCAGCAGGTGCGCGCAGGTGCCCGGGAGAGGATGGTCAACAAACGCCGTTGTGTACAAATGAATAGAAAATTGGCTGGTTTTGACGTGATATATTTGCATTCTATGATTAGAAATATAAATAGCTATGAATGAGAAGTCATTCATTATACTATGATCTACAACATATAGACTATTTCTTGGCGGTGACATCCCCGAAAAAAATTTACAGGAACATTTACAAACCATGTTGTTTACCCAATGTCATGGATATTCCCGCCGAACGGCAACAGTCATCTATTTGTCGATGCAATGATTGATGCTCAAAAAACTATATAGGTAAAAAAATACATAGATTTATGTATATGAATGGAATTGCATATTACTGCAGATTATTTTCCATCAAGATTATATATTAATACGACAATCGTGTGATCGTACATGTTTTTGTTATTGTCAACTGCTACTGCTAGTGAAATGCTCTCTGATAAAACGACAAGTGTCAACATTTCAAACATCTTCCGACTTTCAACTTATATTTGACAAACTTATTATTGCTTGATTTTATATTTCTTGGTGTCAAATCAATCGCATATTGGTTCTTTATCATTCTCAAATACTTCTAAAGGATATAATTTCGATGCAACGTTATATTTGCTAGTTTTCTGTGCTAGTCTATTGTAGACATTCCCCTGTAAAACGGACCCACGAAATAAGAGATGCTCTTTTGAAAGCTGTGCATTAATTATTGCATCAATTCCTATAAAAGTAAGGCATTCTGACAAGAAATGTAATGCTCTTTGGTGAAATGTATTAAATTTACAACAATCCCACAGGATAAAGAGGAGAAAAGTGCAAGAAATAAGCAAAAACAGACAGTTGGGGAACAGTTTTTGGAAGTTCCCATAGTTGACTTTTGACAAAGGGCTCTTAAGAAGACATTGTCTGATATTATTTTTTTATCAGAAAGGGTCGATGAGTGGATGGACGAATTCGCATTGAGATATGGTGATAGGAAATTTTCAGAGAGATCAAAAGTCGATTGGTGGAGGCTATCAGAAAAGTTATTTTAGAAGATCATCATGCTATGTGAATATTAGTGTGTATGACACGAGAAAGAAGTTGATGATACAGGGAAATAATCTTCTTGAGTGGTTACAGGACTTTAAGAGCATTAAGAACTATCTATGATGCTAATGGTAATGATGTGTGCGAAGATACAGTAGACAATCTTGAAAACTTGATACTTGCTGAGGATGATAAAGCTGATATAGAGGATGGAAATGAGCAGGTTGAGGGTGTGCTGGTGCCTGTTAACCAAAACATGAACAAAGATGTGAAAATGATAGAGAAGGAAGAGAATTTGTTTATTCATAATGAGACTAAGGAGAGAGGTGTGCAAATTGCAAACACAACTACAGATAAGAAGAAAACACTGAAGATGGAGATGCAACAAGTGAGAAAACATTGATGGAGGATGTTACTATCAATAGAATAGTAGAAGAGAGCTCAGAGTCGGATAAAAGTTCAGTGAATATCCTAAATGAAATTGGAGATGATTTGGGCATGGTGTCTGTGTCGTGTTCTACAGAAGATCTGGAATGTCAAAATGATGTGGCTGTGGATGAGGATATTCAGGCAGCAAATAGATCTCTATTTGCATTAGACTTAGATAATATTTTGAAGAAGAATGAAGAGAGATATTAATCCTTGATCAGTGCCTTTTCTGGTTTAGAAAAGACAATGGTGGGGATTGTTAGTAATAGATGTGAGGAGATATGTTTTTTTACAAAGAAGAACTTTAGTCTTGAATTAGAGAAGTTTCAATTAGAGCATTCTAGTTCTCTGTGCGTACAAAAGCAGCAGTTTCATGATAAAATAGCAAAACTAAACCAAGAGCGTACAGAAGAGCTTTTGAAGGAGGTTAGGAAACAGCAGGACATCCTTACAAATGAGAGGAAAAAGCTGAATGTACAACTATCAGTGCAAAATGATGTTTTCACACAAGAGAAGAAGAATTTCAGTATGCATTTAGATGAGATGAGAGACACATTAATTAAATAGGCACATATCACCTCAGAAAGATTTATTTGCTGAAGTTAGATGCCCAATTTAATTAAATGAAAGATGTGATGGAAAATAGTCATGAATTTCAAACTATTTCATATGCAAAGAAGTCTGAAAGTGATATTTTGAAGTTTGCTGGTGTGGAGAACTCTCTCTCAAATCTGTATCAAATTAAAGAAGGCCTAACAGTGAAGATGGAGAATCACATATTGTTTTTTTACTCGTCTGAAGAAGCATATCAATACCATTGTGCTCTTGATTCTAATGACTTTGATACAGCTCAGAAGATCTTGACAGAGAAAAATGGTAGAAAAAATTAGAAATTGGTAAGAAGATCAATAAATCTAAGAATTGCCCACAGAAAGAAGAAGATGTGATGTTGAATTTAATAAGGGTGAAGCTAAAACATTGACCTGAATTCAAACAAGCTTTGTTGGATTCTGAGCACAAAGTATTGGTAGAAGATACTCCTAACAGAAAATAGGGTATTGGAACTCGTGACTACCCAGGAGAGAATTTGATGGGTAGAATCTTGATGAAAGTTAGCGACAAAGAGACGAAGAAAGATGCTGCACCAAGTTCAATCATAAAGGCAGGAGAGCAGAAGAAGCAGGAGTCCATAAGATCTGGTGAACAACCGAGGGACTGGAGAGGTCGTGGGGCTAGAGGTTTTAGAGGGTATAGAAGACATAGCTACGGCACAAATGCAAGTCGCGGATATTATCCAGGTATCCATGGTAGAGGGGATGAGAGATTCTTCAGACAATATTACTGGTGAAACAAGGACCTAATTGAATGAACTAAATGAATTCAGTGAGACGCTTATAGAAAAAGTGAAAAATGGAATTGAATGAAATTAATGTACCTATGTCAATGAACTATTTTTGATGTGTGATCAAATACATGTTTTTGAACTAATGTTTGAAATAATGCTTGAGTATGGTTATTCTTTTCATTGACTAATGATGATATGATACTAATATCCTTGTCTAAGGAGAAATTACAGAATATGGTGAATGGGGTTGCTTTGTTTTGTAAAGATAATGGTATTTCAGTTAACACAAATAAATCTAAAGTGTTGGTTTTTGAGAAGAAAGTTTGTAGTAATAGAATTGCCATATTGTATAATGGAAGTAAATTGGAGAATGTGTCTCAGTATAAGTATTTAGGGCTTATGTTTCACAAGTCTGGTAAATTTGAGATAGCCAGAAAGGATTTATTAGAAAGAGCCATGAAAGGTACATATAAACTTATTTCATATTTTAAACAATTGCAGCCTAGTGTATCTACTTGTCTTCATTTATTTGATAAAGTTATTGTGCCTATTATAATGTATGGTGCAGAAGTAAGTGGAGTTAGGTGTAATAGATATTTGCCATTTTATAGAGAGATGAGAATGGATATTTTTGAGAAATGTCATATTAGATTCTGTAGGTTTGTTCTTGGAGTAAACAAACGAACTTCGATTGTTGGCATTTATGGTGAGATGGGACGCTTACCACTTTTTGTGAATAATATAATACATTTTGTAAAATATTGGTATAGGCTAGCAAAGATGGACAAAAGTAACATGCTGTTGTATAATACTTATATATCAAGTATCCATGACAATACAGATTGGTTTAAGTCTGTTAAGAGAATATTAAGGATACAAATAACAGCATGAAGAAAAGTATTGGTTTGATAGTAAAATTAATCTTTAAGCGTTGCAAAGCTCAATTTGAAAAAGGCTGGTTTGAAGAATTAATTAATGATAAGAAGAATAAGGTAGGAGGCAACAAGTTAACATCTTACAGAACATACAAGTCACACTTTTGTCAAGAGGATTATTTGTAAAATTGTAAAAATTGTAAAAATGAAATTGATAGAAAAAATATAAGTAGGCTGAGATTGTCCAGTCATAGACTGAATATTGAGACAGGTAGATATGGTCTAAATAGATTAAAACCAGAAGATAGAGTTTGTCACATTTGCAATACTTGTGAGGATGAGAAGCATTTTTTGATTAATTGTACAAGTTATAATTCAGAAAGGAAAATACTGTTTGATGTCATTGGTAAGGTGCATGAAGATTTTCATCTCTTAGATGATGTCAGTAAATTTATATGCATTATGCCATCTAATAATACAAATGTTGTAAATGAATTAGGTAAATATATTACTAGATGTATGAAAATAAGGAATAACACCATCTTGACCTAGACCTGTAGTATCCTGATTGATTTATATGTGAGATGCAACATGTTTTATTATTTCAATTACAAATCAAAATGATTATTATTTCATGTTTAATATATGTTGCATTATTTATTATCATTTCTGAATGATTGTACACTTGTCCCTTAAGGGATGCTCTGATTATTGAATAAATCTTTGAATTTTTAATCATGATATCCAGCAGCGTACAACAAAAGCAGATAATAACGTTAAAAGCAGCTTTCGTAAAGTGAACATCGCAAACCTCCATGGAATGACAAGCTTTCTATGGAATCCACTTGAGGCAAGTCACCTTAAGACCTAAAAAAGGTTTTACTGACCTTTTAAGTGTACTGGTAGCTACATTGTATGGGCAACAAGAATAATTTTGAGACAAAGAGTGACACAAACACAGCTGATACAATACATGTTGATCAACCCTCATTCCTAGCTGAAGACCGACTGTTAATTGTGAGGGGGGGGTATATAGCCTTGATGAAAATAAATTCACCAAAATTTTTTTCCTAAATCACCAGTCACCAATACATTTCATTGTCTTTCACCAATCACCAGAAATTGTAATTGAATAGGTTTCATTATTAAAGATAGAACCAACATCTGATCATTACACAAACACAGACACACACACACACACACACACACACACACACACACACACACACATGCAGACATACACAAATGCACACACACAACACACACAACACACACACGCACATACACACACACACGACGCAGACTCACACACACACACACACACACACACACACACACACACCACACGACACACACACACACAGACACACACACACGCACACACACGCACACACACACACACACACACACACACACACACACAGAGCACGTACCCCGAACAGGATGTAGGAGGCGAGCACGGAGCCGGCGATGGTGGCGAAGCCGCCGGTCATGACGGCGTGCAGCTCGGACCGCGTCATGCGGTCGATCAGCGGCCGGATCAGCAGCGGCGCCTCGGTCTGTAGCCCGGCAAATACAGGACAAAACATGGGTCCGGCTGGAACTAATTGCTGGCGACGGTTTAATGATTGAAATTGAAGCATATTGATATGTGTACTTTCAAGGAAATTGACACAGCACTTATTTTTGGACTTGAAGTATGATAGTCTGCAGCAGCAAATAGTCCGGCAAATGCGTGTCAAAACATGGGTTTGGCTGGAACTAATTGCTGGCGATGGTTTAATGATTGAAATCGAAGCTTTGTTATGTGTACTTTCAAGGAGCAAAAGTTTACTTCAGTTTGTTTTTAAATGTCTTCAAAATTGACACAGCACCTATTTTTGGACCTGGTGTATGATAGCCTGCAGCAGCCTTTAGTTCGGGAAACTCATGTCAAATAATGGGTTTGGCTGGCGACGGTTTAATGATTGAAATTGAAGCAAATTGTGTATTTTCAAGGAAAAAAAGTTTACTTCAGTTTGCTTCGGAAAAAGTTCTTAAAATGGCCGCTTATTTCTTAAACTATCAGAAAATCTGTACAAACGCTCCTATAATATTACGTGATTCAGCAGCAAGGACACCCACAGTGGAACATAAATATGGTCAACTCTGTGTGCAACACGCTACATGGGTTTTACCGCAGTGATCTCCATGGTCTCCCTAAGTTTTTTTGCAGTAAAGAAGCAGTGGGGAAGCTGTACAGCAAGATGTGCCCTAGCCTTGAAGCAAAACCTCAGCAGCACATCCGTATAACACCTGCCAAGCCCATACAGTTTTAACCCCTCCCCCTCCTCCCCAACAGCCCCACATCCTTCCCTCCCCCCCTTCTTCTTCTCCTCCTTACCCCCTCTCACGTCCTCCTCACCCTCCTTCCCGTCCCTCCTTCCCCCGTTTCCCCCTCCTCCCCCCCCAGTCCCCCCCCACCCACCTGTCCGATGAAGATGTTGCCTGCGGCGTTGACAGATTCGGCCGCCGTTGTGCCGAGCGTCCGCTGCATCACCCACGCGATCTTCAGGATCACGATCTGCAACACAGCACAATACTTCAGTTTTCGTATAACAAGGAATCATGGAAAATAAATATACAAACAACAGCTAAATGGCAGATCTAGATTTTCAGGAATGGGGTGGCGGGCGTACATAGGGGATCTGTGCGATTCATAGATCACTGCACACCCACTTCATGCATTTTAATGTTTAAACAATGATAACACAGCTATTAATGAACCCACAATAGTGTTTGATGTGTCAAAATAAATCTACTTACTTATATTATCGCATGATAAACACAATGGTTATGATTCATTAAAATTATATGATCTATGGTGCAATTTGTTGCATGCACACCCATTTCGATAATAGGGGATTTGAACATGTTTATTTACATTACATCTTAATAGAAATTTTATTTTCTCACTTTAATACCGGGAAAGCAATAATTTTTAAAGTAGTAATTTTGTGTGGTAATTGTTTGGAGCCTGACAATTTAATTCAAATAACACACGAAGTGGGTGTGCACACGAACTGGGTGTGCAGTGCTCTAGCGAACATGCCATAACCCTATGAAAATATGGCATTTTTGTGGGGGGAAAGGGAGAGGGTCATGCGCCCTTTGCAGTGCGCTACCCCCGTGGATCTCCCTATGCAGTTGAACATTGCAATTGGGTATGTGTAATGTGTTTTTTTTGTTCATTCCAACTAATTTGTCATCTTGTCACTCAAGGAGAAAATTAGTTATTCAACATGTCCGCCAAGGGATTGCTTAATTTCAGGATCATTGATTCGTATGACGATAATATATCTACAAATGTGTATAATACGTCAAAATATGTAGCAAAGATGATTGCACTATATAAAGTAATGCATCTTGCCACAGCAAGGTATCATCTATCAAATTTTATAGATAGATGTGTTAAATGACCACCAACCAGAGGAAGATGAAAGTAATGAAGTCTAACAATAAAAACTATATGTATCATTTTCTAATCTAATAGTATACATAAAATGATAAAACAATATAAAAATGTCACTTCACACAAGTCATCGTGCCAGAAACCTTATACATGGATTGTGTTGGCGATGAGGTGCTAATAGAGGCTATACTCTACACGTGCGTACGTTGTGATGAGTCATAACGTACCTGCATGATGCCCAGGTAGTAGAGGATGGAAATGACTGTACTGAAGTAGATGACGACTGGCAGCACCTGACCACAAAAAAACAGAAGCTTTATTGAAATCAGCATAAATTTCATATCAGAATATAAAATGCCACATCTATAAGAATAGGTTGAGTGCCTCTTGAAATGGTCTCAAACAAATGGGGGTAATTTATTCATGTCTACCCTGTGCTAGTCTCGTAACTTGGTTATATTACATGTTTAGGCTGAACCGTTGTCTTTGTAATCCCCAGCTTACATAACCTTTTAAAAGCTCGCTGCTTGGGATGATGGTATCATTCTGTTCTCACAACATTGGGGTCGTGAGTTTGATTTCTGCCAGGGCCACTGGATATAGTCAAATGGAAGCTTAGAGTTGTAAAAACTGTCTTCAGCTACATTTTGTATGTCTAACGTGGTAGGAAATCGCTGGGTAGAAAGATGTGAGAGAGTATGGAGAACATGGAACAGAATATTCCATTAACAACTGTGACACGCGGTAGTGCTGTACCTTGCCTACTTTACTACGCAGTACAGTAGGACAACCTCTCTATTAGGACCACATTTGGGCCCAGGTGGGAGCATGAGCAATAATCCTATTACAGAAGTGGTCTCAATATAGCGGTGATCTTATTAGAAGGTTTTACTGCAAGTATATGACAAATGATCAATTAATGATCAATAAGTAGGCCAATGACCTGGTGTAAATTGTAAAGTCGTGAGAGCAAGACTTGGATCAGGACTATAAACAACCACATTAACATTTACTGCACCTTGAAGGCGAAGAAGTGGTCGAGGAAGCTGTCTCCGAACACGAAGCGGGAGCCGGCGTCGGCGTAGTCGAGGAACTCTGTGATGCGGTCTCCGAGCCACTTGAAGGCCGTGTAGCCCCACGCCGTCTTCAGCACGAGCAGCGCGAACACAAACTGGATGCCGAGACCCCACACCACCGGCCGCCACCGCACCTGGCACATTAGGTGAGCGTTTGATAATAATTTTTAAAGTAGTAATGTTGTGTGGTAATTGTTTGGAGCCTAACAATTTTATTTAGATAACACACGAAGTGGGTGTGTACACGAAGTGGGTGTGCAGTGCTCTAGCGAACATGCCTATCCAGTTGAACATTGCAATTGTGTATGCGTAATGTTTTTGTGTGTTTTTTTTTGTTCATTCCAATTAATTTGTCATCTTGTCACTCAAGGAGAAAATTACTTATTCAACATGTCCGCCGAGGGATTGCTTAATTTAAGGATGATTAGGTGAGCCCTTGATATTTAGACATATTACGCAATGCTATAGATCCTCCAACGCTTTCTTGAGCACGTCACGTTACAGTTTACCATGGGCCTCAGCATGGGGGGAAGGGGTATATAATGGTCTACTGCTGTGGTTTACAAACACTATACCCTACGGTATACAGTATACATGTGTATATGACTATAGTAGTAGACCATTATATACCCCCACCCCCTCCCATGATGCTAAAGGCCCATGGTAAAATGTAACAAATGTATTGTAGTGATTATAGTCATATATGCTGTATACTGTATGGTATGGTATCCTTGAACGTGTTCATTGTGTTGGTAATGTTTATATACAGTCATTTATTTATTCACAACACGTTTAAAGTTACAAAAATATCATGAACAGTTTCATCAGCTTCTGCTGACATCTTCAGAATGACCGACTGCGCATAACGGGTGGTCAATCATCTAAAGGAGGCGGTACACATCTGCACCAACAGGCAGGTCATGAACCGGAACAAGAGGGCCCACCAGCTCTCGCGAGTGTATGACCCACTTCTCAGCGGCAATGGGTGAGATGATTGACCGCCTGTCATGCGCAGTCGATCATTCTGAAGATGTCAGCAGAACCTGATGAAACTGTTCATGATATTTTTGTAAGTTTAAACGTGTTGTGAATAAAGAAATGACTGTATGTATGGTATGGTGTTTGTAAACCATAGTAGTAGACCATTATCAACCCCCGACACCTTTCCCATGATGCTGAGGCCCATGCATCTTACCTTGGCCGGGTTTGCGGAGAAGACGAAGAAGAGGAAGATGTAGATGAAGTATCCGGAGATGGAGACAAGGTTCTCTGGTCGCACGATGGCCACCTCGACCAGGATGAACACGACCACGGCCGCCGCCACGCACACGATGAACGCCCTGCGCAGAGTGCAGTGGGTTTTGACTGATGTACATGGCTCATGCAGCAATGGAATATGTCTAGTTATTCCTGACTTGCTATAAGAGACACTGCTGGATGAAGATGACCACCGCACCCGCCATGCAAACGATGAACGCCCTGCGCAGAGTACATTGAACTGTCTGCCGTTTTTCCACTGACTTACATGGGTCATGGAACAATGGAAGATATGTAGTTATTCCTGACTTATTATTAGGGAGACTGCAGGATGAAGATGAACACGGTTGTCGCCACGCAGATAATGAACGCCCTGCGGAGAGTACAGTGAAGCTTTTGTGTGTGTTTTGACTGACATTGTTCATGCAGCAATGGAATATGTCTTCTTCATACCTAAGCGGCAGAATCTTGCTGTTAAGGACAGTGGTGGATGAAGATGAACAAAACGGAGGCCACTCATACGATGAATGCCCTGTGGAGAGTACAGTGCAGGGTTGTTTTATTTTCGTTGTTTTTTTGGGGGGGGGGGGGGTTGGGAGACTGACTCACATGGTTCAACTCCATGCACAAATAGAAGCAGCCTATATAGTTGATTCTCCATTACAGAGGTGTCCCTGTTTGTGCCGCAAATTTAGTAATATCAAACGGCAATTGTGGGCTGTCCCCATGGCGACGTTCTAATGTACGCAAAATCTTAAGATCACTGCCTCATTGGAATTTTATGGCCATTTTAGGTACAACCGTAGATAAAATGTAATTTAATCATAAGTCCCTTATTATTGGAATACCAGTGAATCAGTATGCGGAAAAGGGTTGGGGTAAGAGGTCGTTCAACTGACGTGGTATGGATCCAAATTAACCGTTAACATTCTCGAGATCTCGTTTGGAGATGGTACCTTGATCTGACACGTGCACACTTGTGCCTTGTGTAGTACACAGAACAAGGAAGGTGGTAACGGGTGTATCACATTAAAATACCACGTTTGGGTCCACTTTATTGATAAAGTGAAAGTAAAGTTGATAGATTATGTTTTCATGTTACGAAGCCATGATGATAATGATAATCACAAGTTTTATGATTAATAAATAGACAAAGCCAGGTGAGTTTGTACCATGAATTATTTTATCAGGTGAGTTCTTGTGGCGTCTCACGGCGAGCTCGAAGGTCCAGCCTGATGCAACACAAAAACGAATCCTGACGAAATAATTCATGATACACAACGAACCTGGTTTTGTATTTATCATTCTTTTCTAAGCAATCTCAACATTGTTTTTAAATATGTGAAAAAGTAGTCCGGCTAAGAACAAGCATGATAAGCATAGTATCACCTCTGTTCGAAGAGGGGTGATAACCCTCTCCGGGTTATCGGATACTTTTGAGTCATGATAACCAGCGAAATTACATGAAAAAGAATGATAAAAACTTATAGGCAGATGCAGGAGACACTTTTTCACCCTAATAATTTCATTTTTTCATGTGTTTTTTGTATGTTTCTATTACATCCCCTCAAACCTTCAAGCGAACAAAACCCTTAAAATCCTGTTTATAAACCTGGGTTTGCAGGTGATTGGATATGAATATCATATAAGCAGTTATAGGCCTTCATCCCTATCTACCAGTGTTGTAATCAATGCATATAAGCCTCTTTAGTAATCATCATAGTATCAACATCGTGTAACCAAATGTCTCTCCATTGTCGGACATATAACATGGGCTAATTTATCATCAGCAATGCAAATAGTTTAGATATTGACCCAGTAGCAAAACCGTCATTGTCAATGAAACTTGTGTATGCACAAGTGGTTCGCACATGACCCCAGATAAGTCAACAGGCGCTGTGCACCAATTCACGTTATCATGGATGATAAATATGTTATGTCTTCTTCCTAATCTGGACATCAGTATTTTATATAATTCATTTCAATGCTTTGGGAAAATGCAATGCAGGCAGAAATTGCTGAGTGTTACCGAAAGTAAAGTGATAGTGTGCAATTTATAAATGAACAACTTTTTGCAAATGGTGAATTATACATACAGTAGCCGTATTAAACGTTTACCCATTGACGCTTGCTTTACAGAATGTTAAAAAGTTGTAATTAAAATTGATGAACCTAGCATTAACGTTTTGATAACCTTTTTTGTGTGTCTATCTACTTTTATCATACCTGGATCTTTTTGCATATTCCTTTTGTCACTATTTGTATGCCATTTAAAAGATACACAATATTTCACGCATTATTAATATTATAAAACTTTACATTCCAGATATTTGATAAATATTATATTATGGCATATATATAAAATAATATTTGAATAAATATAATAAATATTATATTATGGCATATATATTCTTTGAATAAATGTCACAAACATCTGATGTTTCCACTTTTGGACACAGGGATGGGGTTTGGAGTGTCAAGAATAAAGAGAACACAGTTAAAGTTCCACTTTTACGGAGCATGACAAAATGTACATGAATCTTTTACCACTTGAAGAAGGTGAAGCGCGCTTTGATGAAGTTGACCGGTGGCTGGACGAGGCGCCGACTGATCTGCGCGCCGCACCGGTCATCTATGATGTTGACGACAACGATGAAGACGCCGAGCATCGTCATCCACAGCAGCCGGACTGATGACTCGCTGCCGAACTAGCCAGGGGGGCAGAGTTTGTCAGTGGTTAGTTTCACTGTTTGAAAAGCAGCAACCGTGTTACAGTGTTACTGGCAATTGGATTAGAACACAATGTTATAATATAAACTGAGCCTTGGTATGAAATAACAAAATTAAACCAAATTGGTTTATAATTATTCTAGGAAACTTAAAAATGTCCAGACCTTAGGGGTTGAAAAAAGTGGGAGATGGGAGAGTGGGACCGTCGGTTCCGACGGCTTGATCACTCACACTGCCTTTACAAGTCCTTGGACATAATATCTGATATAAAACTGCGTATATAGCCGTTGGATATGATTGTGGGAGAAAGGCAATAAAAAAGATAGAGGGATGGGAGACTGAGCAAAACAAATTTAGTTGATGAGTGGGCATTTGGCTTAGAAGAAACTGGTAGATGTGAGGTCGGCAACCTTACTCACCCATGAGGGAGGAATATACCCTACCCCATTCTCAAGTCTCAGCGAAAATCCAGGGCCATTCTCACTAATTTTCTAATCATTCTCATTTCACAATTAAAAGATTTGACAATTTCGAACAATTCTCAAAGGAAATTGACCACCATTCTGATTTCTCGTTTAAAAAATCCAGGGCCATTCTCATATCTCAGAACAGGTATGTTCCCCCCCCCCCCTCCCCCCCCGCTTACCTCATAGTACATTGCGTAGCCGAAGTAGGCGGCGTAGCCGGCGATGCACAGTGCCGCCACCGCCCACTTGACGGCGCCACCGTGTCGCTCCCAGAAGTCAGAGAGACCTGGAGCAGGAGCAGGAGAATATTACCCAGGGGTGACTCAGGTTTGTGGTGGTGGTCTTCATCATCGTGATGACCTGGGATGATTCTTTCACCACAGTAAGAGTTCAGTGTATTACCAACCAACTCATTTAAAACCTAAAACACTGTGTACTTGGTGTGTAGCATAGGGTTTCATTTCTATTTTCTTTGGTGTCAGTTATTAAATGGAGTTTTTTGTTTGTTTTAAGGAGACTTTAGTCTCGAAAACAGTTTAATAAAATCCTTTCAAAACCTTTAAAAACTTTTATTTTGTTTTGGATGATATTGTAGCAGAAAATAACATAAACGAAAATATAAATCATTTAAAACCATTTCTACACGTAAATATCCCTGAGGGTCCGCACATTTACAGAGAATGAATAAATATGGAAACACTATGTACCATAAAGGGCATTTCACTTGCATATGTCATCGAGTGTGCAACTATAAACACATTGTCTATTCTGATATAAATTCAACTGTGATATATCTCATGTAAAAATCAAAATGACCTTGTTAAACAAGTTCATAAGCTGTGTTAGTTCCACGACTACAGTCAGTTCTTCATATCAACAGCTATCACAATATATATCTCAATATTTCTCTTAATATATAATATACACTCTTGAGAAACAACAAACAGACATTGTTGTCAAAACATTGAGATACATATGAGTAAACTGTGATAGCTGTGGACTGTACGTATAATCAAAATGGACCTTGTTGCGATTCTCCACGAAGCGGATGCATCCAGATTTCTCGCCCTCCTCCTCCTCTTCCTCTAGTTGTTTCTTCTCGTCTGCTGCGCTGGCCACTGTGGTCACGTTCACGTAGTTGGGGTTCGGCGTCTTCTCGGCAGTGACGTCCACGTCAATCCTGGTGTCGGCCACGCCATTGACCGCCCTCTGTAGGACAGGATGGGGGCTTGTAAGGGGTCTAGAAATCCCATATCCTTCTTTTTTGCCCCTTTTCCCTTTATCTCTCTTTTTTGGCCCTTTTTCCCTTATCCCACTAATTGGAGATCCCTTATCCCTCTTTTTGGTGCCCGTTTTCCCTTATCCCTCTTTTTCAGTCTTTTTTCCCTTTTCCCATTTCCTTATAACCCCCCACCCCCCCCCACCCCCACCCCCAGGATGTTCGTCATTTGTAATTTCATGTAGATTACTACTGGGGGTTTTCCCAGGTTCAGCTGAAACTCCCATTATGGCCACCTTTATAGGGAGAATAAATTAGGCCATTCATCTAGAGACCACTGTGAACCTCCATACAGAGACCACCTCCCTATCGAGACCACGTGAGTATAGGTGGTCTTAACAGAGAGATCACACTGTTATGTAGATCATCGGAATTAGGGAATTACGTACAGACCACATCATGCACAACCTTTGTGGCAACATTTATATTTTATATTGTGGGACAACATACAAAATGTCTATGTCTTACAGAGAAAGAAGAGTGATTCTAGGGTGATATGTTTTTGTTGTTTTTTTCATTTATAATTAGGGTCTGAACAAATTAACTTGCACCTCTCACTGCACATGCCAATGGCACTGTACCCCATGCATGCTCACTCAGCCATTCGTGAACGGGCAGATCCTAACACAACGCCCTCCCTCCTCCCAGATCCCACAACGATCCTGACACAACGCCCCTCCCTCCCCCAGATCCTGACACAACGCCCTCCCTCCTCCCAGATCCTGACACAACGCCCCTCCCTCCTCCCAGATCCAGACACAACGCCCTCCCTCCTCCCAGATCCAGACACAACGCCCTCCCCCTCCTCCCAGATCCAGACACAACGCCCTCCCTCCTCCCAGATCCAGACACAACGCCCTCCCTCCTCCCAGATCCTGACACAACGCCCTCCCTCCTCCCAGATCCAGACACAACGCCCTCCCTCCTCCCAGATCCTGACACAACGACCTGACAACAACGCCCCCCTCCCTCCTCCCAGATCCTGACACAACGCCCTCCCTCCCCCCCAGATCCTGACACAACGCCCTCCCTCCCCCAGATCCTGACACAACGCCTCCCCCCCCCAGATCCTGACACAACGCCCTCCCTCCCCCCAGATCCAGACACAACGCCCTCCCTCCTCCCCTCCTCCCCCATCCAGACACAACGCCCTCCCTCCCCCAGATCCAGACACAAACGCCCCTCCCTCCCCCAGATCCTGACACAACGCCCCCCTCCCCCAGATCCTGACACAACGCCCTCCCTCCCCCCAGATCCAGACACAACGCCCTCCCTCCTCCCAGATCCTGACACAACGCCCTCCCTCCCCCAGATCCTGACACAACGCCCCTCCCTCCTCCCAGATCCTGACACAACGCCCTCCCTCCTCCCAGATCCTGACACAACGCCCTCCCTCCCCCCAGATCCTGACACAACGCCCCCCCTCCTCCCAGATCCAGACACAACGCCCTCCCTCCTCCCAGATCCAGACACAACGCCCTCCCTCCCCCAGATCCAGACACAACGCCCTCCCTCCTCCCAGATCCCACAACGCCCTCCCTCCTCCCAGATCCAGACACAACGCCCTCCCTCCTCCCAGATCCAGACACAACGCCCTCCCTCCTCCCAGATCCTGACACAACGCCCTCCCTCCCCCCAGATCCAGACACAACGCCCCCTCCCTCCCAGATCCAGACACAACGCCCTCCCTCCTCCCAGATCCTGACACAACGCCCTCCCTCCCCCCTGATCCCTCCTCCCAGATCCAGACACAACGCCCTCCCTCCTCCCAGATCCAGACACAACGCCCTCCCTCCTCCCAGATCCCAGACACAACGCCCTCCCTCCTCCCAGATCCTGACACAACGCCCTCCCTCCTCCCAGATCCAGACACAACGCCCTCCCTCCTCCCAGATCCTGACACAACGCCCTCCCTCCCCCCCAGATCCAGACACAACGCCCTCCCTCCTCCCAGATCCTGACCCGCCCTCCCTCCCCCAGATCCTGACACAACGCCCTCCCTCCTCCCAGATCCAGACACAACGCCCCCTCCCTCCTCCCAGATCCAGACACAACGCCCTCCCCTCCCCAGATCCAGCCCGCCTCCCTCCTCCCAGATCCAGACACAACGCCCTCCCTCCTCCCAGATCCAGACACAACGCCCTCCCTCCCCCAGATCCTGACACAACGCCCCCCCTCCTCCCAGATCCAGACACAACGCCCTCCCCCCCCCAGATCCAGACACAACGCCCCTCCCTCCTCCCAGATCCAGACACAACGCCCCTCCCTCCTCCCAGATCCTGACACAACGCCCTCCCTCCCTCCCCAGATCCTGACACAACGCCCTCCCTCCCCCCAGATCCAGACACAACGCCCCTCCCTCCCCCAGATCCAGACACAACGCCCTCCCTCCTCCCAGATCCAGACACAACGCCCTCCCTCCTCCCAGATCCTGACACAACGCCCTCCCTCCCCCCAGATCCTGACACAACGCCCTCCCTCCTCCCAGATCCAGACACAACGCCCTCCCTCCCCCCAGATCCAGACACAACGCCCTCCCTCCTCCCAGATCCAGACACAACGCCCTCCCTCCTCCCAGATCCAGACACAACGCCCTCCCTCCTCCCCCAGATCCTGACACAACGCCCTCCCTCCTCCCAGATCCAGACACAACGCCCTCCCTCCTCCCAGATCCTGACACAACGCCCTCCCTCCTCCCAGATCCAGACACAACGCCCTCCCCTCCCCCCAGATCCTGACACAACGCCCCCTCCCTCCCCCCAGACCAGACACAACGCCCTCCCTCCTCCCAGATCCAGACACAACGCCCTCCCTCCTCCCAGATCCAGACACAACGCCCTCCCTCCTCCCAGATCCTGACACAACGCCCCTCCCTCCTCCCAGATCCAGACACAACGCCCTCCCTCCCTCCTCCCAGATCCTGACACAACGCCCTCCCTCCTCCCAGATCCTGACACAACGCCCTCCCTCCTCCCAGATCCAGACACAACGCCCTCCCTCCTCCCAGATCCTGACACAACGCCCTCCCTCCTCCCAGATCCTGACACAACGCCCTCCCTCCCTCCCAGATCCAGACACAACGCCCTCCCTCCTCCCAGATCCTGACACAACGCCCTCCCTCCTCCCAGATCCTGACACAACGCCCTCCCTCCTCCCAGATCCAGACACAACGCCCTCCCCTCTCCCAGATCCAGACACAACGCCCTCCCTCCTCCCAGATCCTGACACAACGCCCCCTCCCTCCTCCCAGATCCAGACACAACGCCCCCTCCCTCCTCCCAGATCCTGACACAACGCCCTCCCTCCTCCCAGATCCAGACACAACGCCCTCCCTCCCCCAGATCCTGACACAACGCCCTCCCTCCTCCCAGATCCTGACACAACGCCCCTCCCTCCTCCCAGATCCTGACACAACGCCCCCTCCCTCCTCCCAGATCCAGACACAACGCCCTCCCTCCTCCCAGATCCTGACACAACGCCCTCCCTCCTCCCAGACCCAGACACAACGCCCCCTCCCTCCTCCCAGATCCTGACACAACGCCCTCCCTCCTCCCAGATCCAGACACAACGCCCCTCCCTCCTCCCAGATCCAGACACAACGCCCTCCCTCCTCCCAGATCCTGACACAACGCCCTCCCCTCCTCCCAGATCCTGACACAACGCCCTCCCTCCCCTCCCAGATCCAGACACAACGTCCTCCCTCCTCCCAGATCCAGACACAACGCCCTCCCTCCTCCCAGATCCTGACACAACGCCCCCCCCTCCCCCAGATCCTGACACAACGCCCTCCCTCCTCCCAGATCCTGACACAACGCCCCCTCCCTCCTCCCAGATCCAGACACAACGCCCTCCCTCCTCCCAGATCCTGACACAACGCCCCCTCCCTCCTCCCAGACCCAGACACAACGCCCTCCCTCCTCCCAGATCCTGACACAACGCCCTCCCTCCTCCCAGATCCTGACACAACGCCCTCCCTCCTCCCAGATCCAGACACAACGCCCCTCCCTCCTCCCAGATCCTGACACAACGCCTCCCCCCTCCCCCAGATCCTGACACAACGCCCCCTCCCCCAGACACAACGCCCCCTCCCAGACCCAGACACAACGTCCCTCCCTCCTCACCATGTCCACATTCCCCCAGGTCGAGAGCCTGGTTCTCGTATCCGGTGTTGACGGGCTGCACCTCACTCGTTCGCTTCACACTCTTGAGGAGAATGTCGCTCATGGCTCGCGCCTCGTCGTTCTGCAAGTAGATGGCGCCACTGTTTTACTTTGGATGTGCGAGTGCCAGTTTGACTGACTCTTCATACATGCACACCAATACATTCACGTAAGTATAACATGGTTTGAACAATATTTAAACTATAATTAATATGCTGTACCTATGTACAATAATTGAAACAAAGTGCACATGTACTAGGAATAAAATACAACAGGGAACAACTTCCATTCAAGTACAGAAAAACGTACAAATATCAGTTTATATATTGGCTCTTAAATCCCCTGCTATCTTAAGCACAAACAACAAGTCTCGTCAGATAATATTGTACATATTAAGTCATGCAATTTAAATTAGGCAAAACTGTATGTTAACTTTAGTTATTTTTATATGTTATGGTCAGTCAATGGAGCAGGTTTATTAGGAAGTGGAAAGTGGGAACCAAAGCTGAAAAAAGTTAATGTAAATGTGAATGTAAATAGTCCTGATCCCAGTCTGGTTTATAGTCTTACAAGTGCTATTTATCCCATCCTTGGTATTTTTGTTCTCATTTGATCCCAAATATCACTTTTTGTGTGTGCCAGCACATTTAAAGCCGAGTGGATACACAATTGACTAGAGGCCAAGGTCCTGGGTCTGATTTAACGGTATTTACCTGGAGTGGTGGGTGTTGAGCAAACCTACCACCAGACCCTACGGGGAATCGAACCCACACCTTTGGTCGTTTGTCCAACTTATCCAGCATCAAAATGACAAATGCACATAAAAATGAATTGAGAACAAAAAATAAAGAGTTGGGAGAAATAGCACTGAATTGATTCACAGACATTGCCCAGCCCCGGTGGGGTGGGCAATGTCCGTGAATCAATACAGAAATTACCAACTCATAGTTTACAATTCATATTATTGCATTTGTCATTTTGATGCTGAAAACAAACGATCAAATGTGCATGGTACTCTTAAGATTCACTTGATTATGAAATTCTTAAATATCAGATAAACACGTAGTTATCAAAATCACAATACATTCACTGATTCAAGATAATTTTGTTTTTGTTTTTAAAGTTTAACGTTATTATCACAGGACATTGTTTGAAAACTCTTTATCAGTAGTGTATAGTTTTCTTCTTTTTTCTTTTTCGGCGGTATTCAAAAACTCAAAAAGATGTTTTAATTTGAAAAGGAGCCTTCAGGAGCACGAAAACGTTACCGAATAAAATCAAAATTAAACTTTAAATCAATTTTTTTTCCACATGAATACAGCCTAAAAAGAAAACTATACACTATTGATAATGAGACCTAGTGCTGTAGGCCAAATATACAGAATATTTAAGTTTTGAAAACTGTATCAAACTTTCATTCACCGCTATATGTGCTTCTGGCGTAATACTTGGTTCCTTATATAATGAGTTTTCAACCAATATTCAGTGGGGGAAAAGTGTTAAACTCTTTCATAATTATTCCAATCCTGGGTGGATTATTCTCCATCATTTTGCATTTTAAAACATGTGCATTACAAAGGAGGACACATGGATATCACACATACCTTTGCCAGATGATATTCCTTATCCACTTTGCATTAATGGTGTGGCTCTAGTATTAACAATTTACAATATCAGCGTCCGGTATCTCCAAAGGTGTTGTCATCTGTGGCGATGTAGATCTAGCTATTAATATGAGATGCCTATCTTAAAGAGTAAACTGAATATGGATATCAACAGGGATCCAGAATTGTGTCATTTCAGTGCAACCTATCATAAAAACCTGTATATTATGTAAAGTATAGCTGATGAGAGCAATGACTTGTAATTATATGGCCAATATTGACCTCTACAGCAGAATCTTCAGCCGATATGTAAATCAAATCCTGTGGTTTTGGTGCTTTCAAAATACTAATACAACATGGCAAATTATGTTCTGCCATTCTTGCACATTCTAAGGGTAGTCTCTCTGTATCAATTGCTAAGTGTTGCTGATAATTCTATTTAGAATTGGTAAGTAAGTATCATTACACCTCCTGAAAATTTGATACCATCGGTTCACCACCGCGCATAATGATTGTGAAGAGATGCAAGAGCTTTAATCAATTTGGAGTTGAACAGTTTAGTACTTTGAGACTGGAATTAAGTAATGGGGGATATAGATAGTTTAGCCATATACCTGATACTGCATGTTTTGAAGGTTTGCTTGGGATAGAATACCACTTAACGAGTTCTGTTTTAAGTGCACCAAGATTTTATCCGTGTATTCAAATTAGTAAGACGTAGAATTAAAGATTATCTGTATTGTTTATTGTAACGTATAGTTGTAGGTTATAATTGTATTTTAATTATTTTACCGTGTGTGGTTAATCTTTAGTTGGATGTAAATAAACTAACATTCAAAATGATAGAGTTCGTCACATGGAAGTCAATTGGGAGAGGTTCATTTTGAAGACATATTTATTCACTCTAGTATTTCAATGTGTGTTAATTGATGCTATCATTGAATTGAATACGGTCCCCCTTTCATGTAGTATATATGGTTTGTGACAGTTGCAAACTGCATATGGCAAGAAATTCCGTCGTATCCTTCACAGACATTCAATTTTAACTAAATTAAATAATGATAGATCTGGCTAGTGCTCAATTTAACATAACTAACTCAAAAATAAATCATCTATTTATTTCAAATCATTGGAATTACCGCGTGTAATTTTATCTCAAACAAGATAAGTCTAGTGG
Source organism: Streblospio benedicti (assembly GCA_019095985.1). Taxonomy (NCBI): domain Eukaryota; kingdom Metazoa; phylum Annelida; class Polychaeta; order Spionida; family Spionidae; genus Streblospio; species Streblospio benedicti. The sequence continues at coordinate 43,856,405 of CM032665.1, forward strand.
GTAGTATAAAAAAATAGTTATTCGAACACTATTGCAGCAACTTGGTAGTTAGCAGAGGGGAAATATACCTATTTTGAGATGTGAGAATGGCCTTTGATTTTTTTTTTTTTTTTTATGAGAAATGAGAACAGGGGTCAATTTCCTTTGAGAATTTTGAGAAATTGTGAAATTGTGCAATGAGAATGGTTAGAAAATTAGTGATAATGGCCCTGGATTTTTGCTGAGAGTTGAGAATGGGGTACGGTGTATTACCCCCTCTTAGCAAATTTTAAATGAATCACACATGTCACAAGGCGGGACAGTCTGTAGGAGCCCGTTGTGTTGTTAGCGGTTTTTCTTACCACTGTTCAGCAGCCACTAGCGGATGGCGTACAAATCACGTGACCTGTCAAATCCTGAAGAGGAATATTTTTGTTTTGTATAAATAAAAGAAAAAACATGTTTCTTGCAAGACATAGGTCGTGTTTAATCAACACAGTAAAAAGATCTCTTCGTGCAAGGTATTTTGCAACCGAAGAGGACTGTAAAAGGACATGTCTTTACGATTTTCACGTAGAAAAGGGGGGCAAAATGGTGCCCTTTGCTGGCTGGTCAATGCCCGTGCAATACAGTGATATGGGCATCCCTGCTTCTCATCTCCATACGCGAAAACATGTCTCAATATTTGATGTATCGCACATGTTGCAAACTAAGATCCATGGCAAAGACAGGGTTGAATATATGGAAAGCCTTGTAGTGGCGGATGTAGCTGCTCTTAATCCAGGACAAGGAAGCTTGACCTTGTTTACATCTGAGACAGGTGGCATTTTGGATGATCTGATCGTCACCAACACTCCTGATGGTTATTTATATGTTGTCTCCAATGCGGGCTGCGCCGAGCAAGATGCATTACACATGAGAAAACGTGCTGAAGAAATGAAAGCAGCCGGAAAAGACGTCACTGTGGAGACTTACTGCATGGCGTTACTGGCCGTTCAAGGTTTGCCATCTTCTTTTTCCTTACGTATCAATATTTGTTCTAATTGATTAAGTATCACTCTATGCGTTCTGTTCAATTTAATGACTCAAACCTTTGACAATATAAACCGTGAACTTACTTGATATCTATAGGTCCGGAGATGGCGGCTGCGTTAGCATAGCCGGGCCTCAAAGGCCTCGACCTGAGCACGCTCACCTTCATGACGAGCAATCGTCACAGACGTGTTCGGCGTGCCGGGCTGCAGAGTCACGGTAACCAATCAAGAGGGGGAAATATAGCTATTTTGAGATGTGAGAATGGCCCTTGATTCTTTATGAGAAATAAGAAAGGGGGTCCATTTCCTTTGAGAATTGTGAGAAATTGAAAAATTTAGAAATTGTGAAACGAAAATGGTTAGAAAATTAGTGAGAATGGCCCTGGATTTTTGCTGAGACTTGGGAATGGGGTTGGGTGTATTCTTCCCTCAATCAACTGTCACTAATCATGTCAAACTAAACATGAACAGTACAAATTGTTTGTAACAGGTGCGTTGTGATCGCTCACCGCGTGGTTCAATATAGGCAGAGAGTATGACCTCGTGGGGGAATCTGCCCATGTGCACGTTAGAAAAAAATGGAACTGTAGTAGAGTCGGTTGGATGGGATCACATGTATTCAGATTAGGGATATACAGATAAAAGATGCTGTACTGTATTATCTCTATAGCTCGCAGTCTGATGCTAGTGTCGGCTATTTTTATTATGATTATCATAATTATTGCATGGAATTGGTCTTATCTTTTTTATGAGCGTTAAATTTGATGAGCGTCTTTTTCAAGTGCAAACGCTGAAAAAAAAAGAACTATCTGAAATTGTCAAGTTTTTATGTCTGTAACTTGGAAGGTTTTTTATGACCACACAATTTCATTGTCTCAATGAAACATATAGAAAATGCATTACAGAAGACTTCTAGTATCTGAAATTATGAGGTTTTTGGTCAAATTGGAAGTGTCAGTTGAAGGTTATATGTGCGAGGGGCGATAGCAATGAGTTCTTTCTGAGTCTTTTCTTATGAAGCCTTGGTCTGTAATCGTAGGGTTCCCATATTTGTGCAAACTTTGAAAAAAAAGAACTATCTGAAATTGTCAAGTTTTTATGTCTGTAACTTGAAAGGTTTTAAGCGATGACCACACAATTTCATTGTCGCAATGAAACATATAGAAAATGCATTGCAGAATTCCAATTTTGGAACACTTGACTTTTTCCCATGAACCTTGTGGTCAAGAGGACAACATTTTCGGTAGCATTCTGAGACATACACATTGCGGGCGTCCATCTTCTTTATAGTACATGGGCCAACGGCCAGATTTTTCAGATAGTAGAAGTCTACCTACAGCAAATTTCTTGTGCATGTTTGCCAACACCCCTCCACCACCAACCTACCAATCCCATAGGGAAAAGTCAAGTGTTGAAACATGGGAATTCTGTAATGCATTTTCTATATGTTTCATTGCGACAATGAAACTGTGTGGTCATTGCTTAAAACCTTTCAAGTTACAGACATAAAAACTTGACAATTTCAGATAGTTCTTTTTTCTTTCAAAGTTTGCACAAATATGGGAACCCTACAATTACAGACAAAGACTTCATAAGAAAAGACTCAGAAAGAAGTCAATGCTATCGCCCCTCGCACATATAACCTTCCACTGACACTTCCAATTTAGACCCAAAACCTCGTAATTTCAGATAGTAGAAGTCTACCTACAGCAAATTTCTTGTGCATGTTTGCCAACACCCCTCCACCACCAACCTACCAATCCCATGTAATGCATTTTCTATATGTTTCATTGCGACAATGAAACTGTGTGGTCATCGCTTAAAACCTTTCAAGTTACAGACATAAAAACTTGACAATTTCAGATAGTTCTTTTTTCTTTCAAAGTTTGCACAAATATGGGAACCCTACAATTACAGACAAAGACTTCATAAGAAAAGACTCAGAAAGAAGTCATTGCTATCGCCCCTCGCACATATAACCTAACACTGA
>CM032665.1:43859507-43943662 GCA_019095985.1 Streblospio benedicti
GCATTACAAAGGAGGACACATGGATATCACACATACCTTTGACAGATATATTCCTTATCCACTTTGCATTAATAGTCTGGCTCTATTATTAACAATTTACAATATCATCGTCCAGTATCTCCAAATGTGTTGTCATCAGTGGCGATGTAGATCTAGCTGTTAATATGAGATGCCTATCTTCAAGAGTAAACTGAATATGGATATCAACAGGGATCCAGAATTGTGTCATTTCAGTGCAACTTACCATTAAAACCTGTATATTATGTAAAGTATAGCTGATGAGCGCAATGACTTGTAATTATATATGGTAAAGTTTGACCTCTACTGAAGAATCTTCAGCCGATATGTAAATCAAATCCTGTGGTTTTGGTGCTTTCAAAATACTAATACAACCTGGCAAATCATTTCCCGGTATTCTTGCATAAAATTCTAAGGGTAGTCTCTCTGTATCAATTGCTAAGTGTTGCTGATAATTCTATTTAGAATTGGTAAGTAAGTATCATTACACCTCCTGAAAATTTGATACCATTGGTTCACCACCGCGCATAATGATTGTGAAGAGATGCAAGAGCTTTAATCAATTTGGAGTTGAACAGTTTAGTACTTTGAGACTGGAATTAAGTAATGGGGGATATAGATAGTTTAGCCATATACCTGATAGTGCATTTTTTGAAGGTTTGCTTGGGATAGAATACCACTTAACGAGTTCTGTTTTTAAGTGCACTGAGATTTTATCCGTGTATTCAAATTAGTAAGACGTAGAATTAAAGATTATCTGTATTGTTTATTGTAACATATAGCCCTATATTATGCATAGTTGTGAGTTATAATTGTAATTTAATTATTTTATCGTGTATGGTTAATCCTTAATTGGACATAAAAACTTACAATCATAATGATAGAGTTCGTCACATGGAAGTCAATTGGTAGAGGTTAATTTTGAAGACATTTATTCACTCAGTGCATGCCATCATTGAAGATAATTTCATGGTGTATTATTTTTTATTGGCAACTAACAGTGTCAGTACAACCAAAGACAATGAATATTTGACATATACATATATAGAAATGAATTGACAATACATATTATATCTATTCATTACATATAATATTGATCATTAGATCAATTTTGTTTTAACACATATTTGTTTAACAAATGAACATATCAGCTGTATAACTTCAAGATCATTAAATTGCATGTTTAATATAGATATCAGTTTTTCATAAACTGATAAATTATGAAAATTTGGATACAATACATTCATATTTTGTAAAAACGTATTTTCTTTCTATTTCTGTTGTTTTGCATATCATCAAAATATGATAAGAATCTTTGGTTACATTACATGCATCACATATATGTTTTCATTATATTGATCATAGTACATAGCTTTATCAAGTCTTAAATAAGCAAAAGCATTTCCTTATGAAAGTGCTCTTTATGTTCATATTATATGGAGGCGATTTAAAATCTACATTTTTATGTTTATGACACTTATTTAATGTGTCATATTTACAATTATCATTAATAACAGAGTTAATTAATTGTTTGTGTTGATTCATTAGATTATCTTTTACAATACACTTTATTTGTTTATTTGAATAATTAGACGGTGACACTAATATATTACCCATACCATTTGATTTAAGTAGGTATGATATATTTTGGATAAAAGGATGATTATCATCTTTACATATCCTAAAAGCTGCATGTAATAAGGGATTTATAGGATTTGCTTGCAATCTGTGCCAATAGGATATTTCATTTATATATGCTTGCAGTTGAATAGGAAATCTATTTAATTCCTTCATAACTGCTGTTGTACTTGCAAATTTAGAAACCCCTATAACATACTTACAATAGTTGCTATGTACACCTTCATAATTATTTTTTCTTTCATTTCATGATTTGTTATCAAGCAATTGTCAGAAAAGTTCTTATTTGAATAAATTAAATCTATTTTGTCCTGACTACTATTCAATTTTACTAACACCTCCCCTTTAGATTTTAGTACTTTGATTTCATCAATTTTTTATCTCTATTCATTCTTTGATTTATAATAGATTGAACTTGACATTTCACTTTTACATTGATTTTGTTTATTTGTATTTTTATATATCTATTAGAATCTGGTATTCCCCACAGCACACTTCCATATAATAAGATTGGTGTAATTTGTTTATCAAATAATGACATGGCTAATTTTGCCGAAACTGGTGTGGAATATCCCAGGATTTGTTTAAGAACATGTACAGCACGGTTTGCTTTAGACATTCTTTCTATAATAGCATTATTAAATTTTCCATTTCTTTCAACCCTAACTCCTAAATATTTATAATAATTTAAGATCTTCTCCTCAAACATAAAGTTTTGGGTTTTAGGGTTTCCAACAGACATAGTCATACATTTTGTTTTGTCTTTGTTTACTTGCAATCCCCATCTATTACAATATATTTCAAGATTGTTTAAACAGTTTTGTAACCCTACCTTTGACCTTGAGAATAGTACTAAATCATCCGCCCATGACAAAGAATTAAGTTCTTCACTATTTAACATCACTGGATCACATGATGAGTTAAACATATTATGTAAATCATTTTGAAAAAGATTTGACAACAGAGGACTTAAAACACATCCTTGTTTCACTCCTGTGTATGAAATAAAATATTTAGACAAACCGCTATTTTCACAAAGAGGAATATTTAGGAGCACGTTTTGTATAAATAAAAGAAAAACATGTTTCTTGCCAAGACATAGGTCGTTTCAAATCCTGAAGAGGAATAACAGTATAAATAAAAGAAAAAAACATGTTTCTTGCAAGACATAGGTCGTGTTTAATTAACACAGTAAAAAGATCTCTTCGTGCAAGGTATTTTGCAACCGAAGAGGACTGTAAAAGGACATGTCTTTACGATTTTCACGTAGAAAAAGGGGGCAAAATGGTGCCCTTTGCTGGCTGGTCAATGCCCGTGCAATACAGTGATATGGGCATCCCTGCTTCTCATCTCCATACGCGAAAACATGTCTCAATATTTGATGTATCGCACATGTTGCAAACTAAGATCCATGGCAAAGACAGGGTTGAATATATGGAAAGCCTTGTAGTGGCGGATGTAGCTGCTCTTAATCCAGGACAAGGAAGCTTGACCTTGTTTACATCTGAGACAGGTGGCATTTTGGATGATCTGATCGTCACCAACACTCCTGATGGTTATTTATATGTTGTCTCCAATGCGGGCTGCGCCGAGCAAGATGCATTACACATGAGAAAACGTGCTGAAGAAATGAAAGCAGCCGGAAAAGACGTCACCGTTGAGACTTACTGCATGGCGTTACTGGCCGTTCAAGGTTTGCCATCTTCTTTTTCCTTACGTATCAATATTTGTTCTAATTGATTAAGTATCACTCTATGCGTTCTGTTCAATTTAATGACTCAAACCTTTGACAATATAAACCGTGAACTTACTTGATATCTATAGGTCCGGAGATGGCGGCTGCGTTACAGCCGGGCCTCAAAGGCCTCGACCTGAGCGCGCTCACCTTCATGACGAGCGCCGTCACAGACGTCTTCGGCGTGCCGGGCTGCAGAGTCACACGGTAACCAATCAAAAGGGGGAAATATACCTATTTTGAGATTTGAGAATGGCCCTTTATTCTTTATGAGAAATGAGAATGGGGTCCATTTCCTTTGAGAATTGTGAGAAATTGAAAAATTTAGAAATTGTGAAATGAAAATGGTTAGAAAATTAGTGAGAATGGCCCTGGATTTTTGCTGAGACTTGAGAATGGGGTCTTCCCTCAATCAACTGTCACTAATCATGTCAAACTAAACATGTACAGTACAAATTGTTTGTAACAGGTGCGTTGTGATCGTCCACCATTGTGGTTCAATTGAATATAGTCTTGAGAGTACGAGTTCGTGGGCAATCTGCCCATGTGCACGTCAGGAAAAATCGGGCTATAGTAGAGCGTCCAGTTGATGGGATCACATGTATTCAGATTAGGGATATACAGATAAAAGATGCTGTACTGTATTATCTCTATAGCTCGCAGTCTGATGCTAGTGTCGGCTATTTTTATTATGATTATCATAATTATTGCATGGAATTGGTCTTATCTTTTTTATAAGCGTTAAATTTGATGAGTCTGTGCAAGGTGATTTTTCATTTACATTGATATGAATTACATGTACCAGTTGGTTACGTATTGTAAGTTCTAACATACACCTCAGAGTAATCTGTTTCCTTTTAAATGAAAAGTAAGAGAACATTGTTGTGTGATGCAACCTCAAAAATGGTCGAGTCAGAGTGATGTTGTCTGACATAAGCGGCGTCCAGGGATGAGTTTGGATGATGTCACCAGGATGACGCAGATCAGTGGGCTGATTGCAGCAGCTGGCGGCAGTCGAGAGTTTAGAGGAAAAGACAGCAGATGTGAAACGGCATTGTCTCTTTCCCTGGGAAAATGCAACATTTAAGATAAATTCTATATACGAGTCTTCTCATGTAGTGAACAACATATGGTCTCATTTTCATTTTATTTTATGTTCTATCTTTGTTGTTCGAATATCAAATTAGCTAAGTATCAAATTATAATTAAAATTTCTTAAACATAATATATTTCGCACTCTTCATAGGTGCCTTTTCACACTTACTCACTGCTAAGACTAAAACGTGAATAAAAGGATTACATGTTATCTACGTCTTGGACTTCAATACAGCCCAAACTCACCCAGTATATAACTTATACAGACACAACCAGATTTAGTGGACATTTTACACTAGAGTTAACAGTGCGTGGGTCTTCAAATTTCCGAGAGAGCCATCGGCCATACAAAGGCAGATCCGGTCCAGCCCCCACACCTGGTGTGTGACCCCTCCTTCACGGCAATACGCAGTTTCTGAGACGTGGCTGCAGTGACTTAACCTTAGCAGAGGTCATCCCTGGCTGTGACTCAGGGGAGGGGGGTGGGGGGGCGGGTGTCTTCCTATATGTCGGGTAGAACGGATGTGCCATTTCTATGGGTTACCTTTTTAGACATCTCAGGTATAGCGATGGGTCTAAATTTTGTGACTTTAGCATAGCTATGGGTCTAAATTTTGTGATTGTTGGTATAGCTATGGGTTTGAAAGTAAATATACAGATATTGATAGTGTAAGTTTGATTTTGTTTGATACTGATATAATTTTTTTGAATATTTTGTTGTTAAAATGTTATAATCAGTATGAAGTTTCATTATTTTATAGGTATAGAGATGGGTCTCCCTTTCATCGTCAAGGTATAGACATGGGTCACTTTTTTATGCCAAATTAGTATATTGATGGGTACCATTTCGACATTGGAAATGGCACACCTGTACCCATTTTTGAGGAGAGACCCCCCCAGGCTGTGCCCCTGAGTGACCACCCACCTTTGTTCTCAACAACATTGTTTGAAATCCTTGTCCTTTTGCTCTGTAGGTGTGGCTATACAGGTGAAGACGGCGTGGAGATTTCCATTCCTGCGGAGAAAGCTGCGTTCATCGCTGAGGCGTTATTGGACAGCAAAACCGCCAACGTCAAACTGGCTGGTATGTCAAAAGTTGACACAATGTTAAACTTGATTTTTAGATTGTTTCTATATTGTATTTCCGTTATGCAATAGAATATCCACTTATCTTAAACAAAGTATTGTACCATAATGGCAGACGTGTATGATACTAAACTTGTCCCCAATATTGTAGACAAAATGTTTAAAAGGCAACAAACTTACTGCTAAATGTTGGAATACGATGATATAATATATTAACTATTACATAACAATGATACTATATGTAAAGTGTCTTATAAACCCTAGTGGTTGGGTGTTTTAATATTCATTTGTTGTTATAAGAATGTTTTATATGTATTTTAACACATGACACTATAATAAATTAAATCTATCCATCTATCTATCTTATCTATTGAGACCACATCTACAATAAGACTATTTCTGCTGGTCCTATTAAAACCTTCATAAAGAGACCACCGCAAAGCTCCATACAGAGTCCACCTCTCTAAGTGAGACCACGGGAGACAGCCCTGGTCGGTTGTCTTACATTGAGAGGTTTCTACTGTTACCGGTTACACATATGGGCTATTTCACAGTATTGCAACGCACTGTGTCTCAAATACACCAAATTTTGAGTATGAATTAATCACTCTGATTTCAGTTTCTAATTGACAAGTATTATGCCCATGATGTTTTTATGATTATACATTTAGAATGTTAAAATAACGGCCTATCGATGCTATTTTTAGGACTCGGCCCAAGGGACAGTTTGCGGTTGGAAGCCGGGCTTTGTCTCTATGGGAATGATATAACACAAGACACCACGCCTGTTGAAGCAACGCTCGCGTGGACAATCGGTAAACGCAGACGGCAGACTGCGGATTTCCCAGGTACAAGTCTTGTTTGGTGTAAAAAACTATTTCACATTGTTTATCTCAAGTAATTATGACTCCTGCGGTTGCTGCCATTTCCTTGCAAATGTCTTATTTGAAGCTGTCTGTCTTTAATCACAAATAGTTGTTTGAATCTCAAGAATTTACTATACGTATGTCTCATTCTCACTGATAATACAGTGGGCAGATAATGACACACAGTAGTGCAATGATATTGCACATATTTGTTTGGTTTTGTTTTTTTTTCTTTGCTTTTTTTTCTGAATCTTTCGCTGTATTTTGAAAAGGAGACTGCTGTCTTGAAATTTGAATAGATTTATTAGAATAGTTTATTTCAATTTGATTACAACGCCTCCAGATAGAAAAACACAAATACAATGACACCATACAATGCATACAGAGACCACAGACTAGTACACACGTGTTTTCGTTTTACCAGGAGCGAGCATCATTCTGCAGCAGCTGAAAGACAAGCCCAAGAGGAAGCGGGTCGGATTCCTGTCCACCGGAGCTCCCGCTCGGGCAGGTGGGTCGCTGGCCACTTTGTACAAAAAAAACATCAACTTTTTAAATTTAGTAGGCGTACCTCATTTCTCCCCAGTTTGCCGTTCATTCTCGATTCTGATTGGTTAAGAGCCGTAGATCAGGTTATCTCCCTACTTTGTGAACGGTAAACACGATTAAGTTAAATAATTCGGTTAAACTGGGGAGATAAAAAGGCAATGGTCTGTTTCAGTGTGGAGATAACACTGGCTATGCACTTGTGGTGTCTTAGCGCTAAGACACCACTCGTGTAAGCTAGTGTTATCTCCACACTGAAACAGACCATTACCCTCATAGGAACCTGTTGGTTGCAACGATATGACTAATGTATTTTAAAGCCCACTGCCACAGCCGTAAAATGTTTAGAGTAAGAGAAACAAAAAATGAAATTTCTCATATAGTAATGATTTCTTAACATCTGAGTAGTTTTTTTTTTTATATTGACACTTTAACGTGTTCAAAAAGAATTATTTCTGGGTTTATAAGACTTAAGACATTTCTACTTTTTATGTTGATAATTGTATTTAATCATTTTAAAACCTTGTACAGAAAATCTCTTGTTAATTTTCGTGATCGTATTTTTAAATGTGATAACCTCTTAGTACAGAACATTGTATCTAGCGTTCATTTTATGTTTGACTCTAATCATCCTATCACATGGCAGACACACATTTTTACCTAATAGCTGATTTTATTTTTATTCTCATATACTATGTAGACTATATTTACTTTTTTATATAGTTCACCTATTTTAAAATGTAAGGAATTTTATGTTCTGAAATAAATCATGCTATGTTATGTTATTGCCATTTCTGTGACTCACTATGAATAGCTGTATATATATTGCTGTATGCTTGGCAGATATAGTGTGCCAAGGATGCCAATGACCTGGTGTTTATTAAAGTCATGAGAGCCGATAATAGTGAATTGCGACTATAAACAACCACATTTACATTTACCTTTTTCTGTAGGGACGGCGATCTTTGCAGCGGGAGCACTACAAGATCGGAGAGCTGACGAGTGGCTGCCCGTCTCCCTCCCTCAAGAAGAACGTGGCCATGGGTGCGTTATGTCACAGGCTTAGGGAACGATCATAGATAGCGATACCGGGGGGTCGTCCATTTTGGGGGGCTGGAAGAAAAAGTTAACTGATTCCCCCCATCAATATTTCAAAAAATTGATTGAACCCCTCCCCTTGCTAAAGCAAAAGTCCTCTACATAGTCATTGCATTTTTGGACAATTGCTAAACGAAAATATTTGAAAAAATATACCGTAGCGTGATAAAAAAAATCAGCGATCCCCCAAAAGGAATCATAAAAGTTGGACAACCCCCCCACCTTTTTGGACAACCCCCCAGTATCATTATTTATGATTATTCCCTTAGTACAAACTGGCTTCATCTTTGATGTACCAAAGCAATACATTCATAGATTTATTTATTTTGAAGAAAACATAATGGGTAGTATTTTAATATCTGTAATTCATGCCATTTGTGAATGCAAATTATTACTGTCACAATATGAACACTGAGAAATATCAAACTTTGTTATCCAGTTCAAACTACAGTAGATTATGTAAATTAGAAAAAATTGTTAAAGTAATGATGTCAGAATTTGAATAATGCTAAAATTTGTTTGATTTTATAGTACTGCACAATGATCAAAAACAAAATATTTTGAGTCTGCTCACCATTAGTAGTTTTATTTTCATGTTAATGCCTCACATACCCTTAGATACTTTTTAGTAACCTGATTTATTACATGTTGTATCTTTACATTGGATGTATTTTTGGGTCTTAAGTGTAATAAACTTAAATGGGAGTTCTGGGTTCTACACCAGCATAATAAGTCCATCTGCAAGACTGCAATACAAAATCTGACCATCAACTTTATTTCAGATCATGTCGTTTGTAACATTGATACAGTGAAGATATATTGAATGTCTATGTTGATATTCATGATGAATACATTATACTATGTCAAAACTTCTATGATATTTAATTATAAACACTTTCCCGAAATTTTATTTTCATTCACAGATTTCCTTTCAGCAGTCGAGTGAAATTAGTGGTATTCAAATGTTAAATATTGCGTTTTTAGTGTTCAATTTTATGGTGATGAGTTTTTTTCTTCTAATTGTAGGCTATGTGGATGCCAAATATGCCAAGAACGGCACGCCAGTGAAGTTTGAAGTTCGCAAAAAGCAAATCGATGCCACAGTCTCAAAAATGCCATTTGTTCCTTCAAATTATTACACTGGCAGCAAGTAGTATTCTGTTGCATATAATTTGAGATGGTCCCTTACTCGTTTCGAGCACAATTTGAATACTCGGTGTATAAGTGGAGAGAGAGAGTTAAAATCATATATTAATATATAAAAACTGCCTGCTATTTAACAAATGTATGTCAATCCTGGACTCCATTATTCACGGTTTCGAGAACATTATTAGATATCAATTTGAACCTGTGATGGTTAGTCGGCTAGACTGTCGATGATGTCGCATCATCTTCATCAGAACAAACAGATTTGGCCTGACATCATCAAAAGTCGTGGTGACTAACAAAGACAGATTGCAGTTTGTATCTATCACTATTCTTTTATTTGTTATTTGTTATGTTTGTTTTGTTTGGAATTTGCTTTTTGATCAGCTGCTGTAGATGCACATATTGTTTTGATATTGAATAGAGAACAGGATTTTTTTTCTCATGTGTTCGAAATTGTAATTGTAGTTCAACTTTAAATGAATATGCTGCTTTCAATAATGTAGTGTCTAGACCGGTTAACATAATCTAATGTGTAGACACATGATTTGTAGACGTTACGCATTATTATTCAAGGTGGCTACAGCATTCAGATTCCTTTAAAAGGGTGAGGTTGATTACCATTGGTTTCGTGTGTATTTTTTGAAATTTCTATTGTCATTTTTATTGTTTTTGCCTACTTGTAAAATAATCATGAAGCTTATCTTGAATAAAGCATTTTACGAAATGCATGTGTTGCAAATAATGTATCAAATTAATATTTTGTTCTAATGCTTTTTTTAGAAATACATCTCAGAACTCATTATAAAGTAGTGTCGCAATATTTTTGTATAAGATTCTGTATAAGAATTATGTACCACTGATTGATATTTTTTGAAGGCATTTGTTTTAAAAGTGATAATATTTGGGGCAGCTTTTGAAAGTAATTTAAAATTTAAAGTGTTCTAAGTAATTCATTGAATTAACAATCATTTTGTATTATTAACGATGATCACAATGATCAATAATTAACTGATTACTGTGATGACAGACTGATCTGCATCATGTCTTAACCGGTGATTTGTAAATGCAGTAAATTGCAATTTAATGTACTTAATAAAATTTAACAAATCTTTTTCTTATACTTCTCAATTCTCATATACAATGGACATTTAAATCCTTTGAAAAACAGAATCTTTCTACCATTTATTGGGGGTTACATACCTTAGTTTTTGGTTGTTAAATTGTACAAATACATTTGATATTCATTTGAATTATTACATTTACCAGGTAATTGATAAACCATGACCACCAACCTTTCAAAAATCAGTGGGTAGAAGTGCTATAATGTTTGCATTATGTAAATGTGATGTAGTTTACATTGTGGATCACTGCAAAATTTAAGGCAGGATTAATACTTCTTACAGGTATATCCAAGGTGGTGATGATCCATTTCATATGTTTCTTTGGTGGATTTGGGGGGCTCCTTAAGTTTCTACATTTTATATTTATGTGTTATTTCTATACAATTCACTATTAAACTATTAATCGTAATACATGATGCAAATATGATGCATATATTTCCTTCCTATATTTAGGCAATGATGTGATTCAATAATATGTTCCAAATATTAAATCTAAAAAGTAATACAATTACAACACATAATTGTAACATTCTTTTATTTGACACCCATTCAACATTAAATAAACTCATTCTTTCAGCATACACCTGATTTCAAACACACAAATCTCACTTAAAAGAAAAGCATTCGTACGTCAAAGTACCGATAATACTATCAGATGAACAACTGGCAATACATGGGAAAAAGTGTCACATAAAATCTTACATATCAAGTATCCTTACTATACTGATACGAGTTTATAAAGTGAAATGTTAGACACGATGATAAAAAATTGTTAACTTACATATATTAAAAAGAAATCAATTCAACGGGCTGGGAGCAAAACTGCTTTACGTATTAATGTCAACTATGTCATGCATTAAGTTATATCTCAAATATCAATACTTTTCTTATACAATTTATGAAGATACCATTTATGATATGTACTATTTTCTGCTTGTTTTTACAACATGAATCGATTGTGAGTTATCTGATTGCACTGATTGTATTTAGTCCATTTAATAAATATCACATTGGCTTTTTCAATCAAGATTAAGAATTCGAAGCATGAATTAATGCCCCTGAATCTTACACAGTCAGCACAAGCTACAGATACTATATTACAATTGAAGAATTAATGGCAAGATCTACACACAAACAAAAACCAACCAATTCATCGCATAACTAATAATAATCCTGGCAACTTCCGTCTTAATACTTTCCAAAAATTGTTTATTTCTACGTATCTAAAGTTACAGTTCATTATATAACTAACACATTGGGACAATGAACACCAGGGTCTGAGGTAATAACAAAACGACATCGTCAATAGATAATGTCTAAACCATCCATCAAACGAGTGTCGTATGGCTTTGATTGTGGAACCAATATCCTTGGCTATGAGTAATATAGTCAATATTGCAGGAAGAAACATGGAAAGCGCATGTACTTTGGTGTTGGCTGCACTGCTTTTGACACTTACAGAGAACAATAATGCCTCCGTGTGATTGGTCGGTGACAGCTCATTGCAGTAGTCAAAGTTACAGCAAGATACGCAATCCTGAAAAACACAAACCAGTTCTAACGTGAATTATTGGTTTCAAAACAAGGACTGGTGGAATTTTATGATATATTTTGCTATAGAGATGGGTTAACATTAGAATTAGCATTGATATTTGGTTTTATGCGATACTATATTTTTTTGGAACTGTTATTATTTTGAAAAGGATACCGTGGTATTGAAACATGTTAAAAGAATAAAAAAATTAGGCTAACGGGTATTTTTGCATTTTAAGACCGTTTTAGATCACATTAGAAGATAAGGCAGCAAAAATAGAACAAAGAGTAGAATCAAATGTTTCAAAACAATAACCATTACTTAGAGATGTCAAATACACTAAAGTAAAGAGTTTAAAGCAAATATGGTATCACCCCTCTTTGAAGAGGGGCGATAACCGTCTCTGGAAGATCGAATACTTCTGGATCATGGTAGCCAATGAAATTACATGAAAAAGAATGATATACAGAACAAATTGCGAATTAGTGTACCCTTAAACTGCGAATTGAACTGCAAAAATTTGCAGTTTCACACCACTAAACCGCAATTTCTTCTTTGCAATTGCAGTTAATTGAGGTCATTTGCAAATTCAATATTTTCCAAGAACTAAGCAAATTCTTGCGGAGGATCATGAACCAGTGCTAAGTTACTTCTTAAATCTTTGTGAATTATCAATTTGCATAAGATATGCAATCACGCAAATGATATGCAATCACCCGCAAACATGCAAAGTACATTGTAAATTGCTAATCAGATATGTCAATTGTGAATAAATCTCAAAACCGCGAATGGGGTACACTAATTTGCAACTTTTAGTGTACAGCAGTATTTGCCCTCACCTCGACCCCGTCCTGCGTGGTTGCCGAGCACCCGACGTGGACCGCCCACTCACACTCCGCCGCCGCAACGCACAGCTTGTTCACAACCACACTCTCCCCAGTGCGCGTGTTGATCCGCTGCACCGTCTTGCAAATGGTGTGATCTGCGGAAACGAAAACAAACATGTACAGTGTACAATAAACCTATTAAGACCACTGCTATACAGAGACCACCTCTATAACGCTACAAAAGTTGTGTTCACAAGTCACAACCACACTCTCCCCAGTGCACGTGTTGATTCGCTGCACCGTCTTGCAAACGGTGTGATCTGCGGGAAAGAAAAGAAACATTCATTGATACAAAAACTTAAATGGTGTGGTCTGTAGAAAAAGAAAACAAACATGCATTGATACAAAAAACTTGTTCATAACTGCACTCTCCCCAGGGCGTTTGTTGATCCGCTGCACCGTCTTGCAAATGGTCTGATCTGCGGGAACAATAGAACATGTACAATAAACCTATTAAGACCACCACCCTACAGAGACCACCTCTATAACGCTACAAAAGTTGTGTTCACAACCACACTCTCCCCACTGTGCACGTTGATTTGCTGTACTGTCTTGCAAATTGTGTGGTCTGCGGAAAAGAAAACAAACATTCATTGATACAAAAACTGTGTTTACAACTGCACTCTCCCCAGGGAGTTTGTCTTGCAAAGAACATCAATACGATAACTGTGTTCACCACGATACTATCAATCCCCGTTGCGTTTGTTGATTTGTTGCACTGTCTTGCGAATTGTATGATCTGCGGAAACAAAAGAAAGGAACGTGTATCAGTACAAAAGCTGTGTTAGCAACTGCACTCTGCCCAGTGCGTTTGTTAATTCGCTTAACCATCTTGCAAACAGTTTGATCTGCGGAAACGAAAGAACACGTACAGTAAAACCTATTAAGACCACTGCTCTACAAACACCACCTCTATAATGAGACCAATACCTCCTAGTCCAAAACCTTCATAAAGAGACCACCTCTCTTGAGATCACTTGAGTTAGTCATCTTGATACAGAGGCTCCACAGTATATTCCTATCTGATCCGAGCAAATATTAAATACATGGACTAGATACATTCTTAGTAACTCTAACATGCTTAATGCACGTTGTTGGTAAAAACGCTTCCTTTTGCCTGGGATATTGGTTGACTACTTGTCAAATGCAGATTACCCTGTGCCTCTTCCTCCTGACCCAAACCCCACCCACCCCCACCCCATCCCCAGCCTCTTCCTCCAAAATATTTCATTTTCATGGGGGTTTTGACACATCAGCCATAGTAGATCCCCCACCCCTACTCCTGCCCCTTTTCTGAAAATCTGGATCTGCCAGAGCTAGTTGTTCTGAACTGTATGTTAAAGAAGCGGGGCAGGTGAAACTCTGGGTTTGACCAAAACAACTACAGAGTGCATTCCATGTATAATAGCAGTAGCTAAATCGATTAAAACAATAACCAAAGAATATCATTTGTTAATGACATCTAAAAATGTACTAGTAAAAATAATTGAGCAGTAATAATTTACACTGAAATCTTTTATTGTGTGACAGACCACTTAATGTGAATCACTGAGGTTTTTCGCGATAGGAAATTTTACAAAAAAAAACAATATAGTCTATAATGAATTTACGCATAAAATTGTTACATTCATTAGTTATTTTCTTTGAATGTTGAGATGTTTAATTATCACATGACACGTGGAAACACAGTCCGCATACAAACTGGCTCTCAATTTACAAACTAGTATTTACATAAATTCCCTTTAACTGTTAAACTGACTTTTAAAGGACATTTTAATTGGCAAAGTCATTAATAACCTGCCAAAAGTGACAGTGTGACACTAGAAAAATATAGACGTTTTGTTTTAGCATCAAACAAGGTGTGATATTGATAATTAGTTATCTCTAAAATACATTTGTATCTCTAAAATAACCTTCTAGATGTTCATTCAGAGACTCATGTAACCGTCTTCTAGAACTGATGGCTTTGTAAGATAAAGTATTTCCTAAAAGCAAATCATTCGCAGGTAAAGCATTTGTTAATGAAGATGAATTTCATCATTTGGGTGGTCTTTGCTTCCATTAACGAAATTGCAATAGTGTTAAAAATTTAAATGACATTTTTACATCTGCCTCATTATTTAAATACAATTCACTGTATATTTATCATTGTTCTTTTGTCATTTGCTAATTTATAGTCTGTTAAATGAATACTAAAAATGGAGGCCATGAAAATGCAAGATATAACACCTTTCTTTAACACTGCCGAATTTTCTGACGCTATTAGATATTCATGAAGTCACTTCGTAAAATTTTACGTTACTTTCATGAGATTTTTCAGTATAAAAAATATATCAAATAAAACATAAAACAAAGTCAATGAATTGTTCTGATCCATACTAAAGTTTTATTGAAATTTTACATTGTGTTCAGAATTCACATTTAATTTAGCACATTTGAATCATACAGACTCAATAATAATACACTTTATTCGTTACCTCGTTCAGAGGGTCATGTTGGTACATTATCGAGAGAACTGCAGTAAATTTGATTTCCTGATAAGAGATTTCAAAACTAATATAGAAATAACACGTTTTTATCAATTTGGGAATCAAAAACTATCAGAAATATCCATTTTTCAATGATTAATGAGAAAAGCTACGTGTAGCCAGTACATGGCATACAGCAAGTAGTTTGTGGCGTTTTCCCATTGGAGTAATACATATTTCCAAGTGCATTTTGTTAACTAAACGGTAAAATGTTTGTACATTGTCAGAACATGTTTAGCATGAAAGAATTCTGACATATTTACACTTATTCTTTAATTATTACATTTTATGTTTTGGTTTGTAATGATATGGAATTTAACTTGAAAACGTTTACCATGGAAAACTTAATAACACTAAATTAATATGTTTGAAATTTATCTAGATATGTTTTATCAACATAAGCAGTAGAAAATTAAATAAATGAGTCAATAAGTATAATAATTATTACTTGGCATTGGTTTGTTGTGGAGCTTTTAGAGACCAACAATCATAGAGACAATTATTGAATTTTAATTGTATTGACAATTTTCAGCATTGAAATTGTTACTTCCTTTTCATTTTTATGTGCATTTGGTTTGGTAGGCCTATTTCAAACATTTTTAATTATTTCCTTTAAGTTTGATCTATAAGAATCATTTTATTCTGTTATACGTGGCTTTCTATTTATATTTGAACATTTTTCATGGTAGATTAAGTGGTTAATATCGAGAGTCTCCATGGCATCGTTAGATTGTTCACTAAATCCATAATTTATCATATATCTTATTGCAAATTATCGCACCTTGATCACTAATTTGTCAATCTAATTAACAGAAGTATCGAAGTCATTACGTAGTGTATGAAATGTATTACCTACATGTAGTGTATGAATTGCATACAGTAATAAGTCATGGCCATGGGAGAGAGCTCACTAATAGCAGGAATTTATAACTTATAAATTCATGCTCATATGGACATGATATTGCAACTCCTTAATTGCAATTACCTAGATCCTTCTTTATTTTCTGCTTGCTATATAAATCATGAGGCTAACTGTTTCAATAATGTGGACACCTTACTAAAGGGGACACTTTTTTTCTAACCTCAATAATATTCCTCAGCTTGGAATTCCTGCTCGAGCATCATTTTGTTGCTGGGATAGCTAAATGATTATTGCTTACGACAAAATATTTCATCTTCTATTCATGCTTGATTGGGAATTCAACGCTAATTTAACAATAGAGAGGTTTTACTGTATGTGAAATTGAAATACGATATCAATGTCCAAGTCTGCAAACAACTTCAGCCTGACATGGCACCAGGGCATCTGGATGGTAAAAATCTGATGAAGCAAACACTAGATACACAGACTAAATATTGGAAAGCAAGGGTAATATTCATATGGTATGTTAGATACAAGATTTCTTTAAACTGCGAATATGGTAAAGAAGAATTCAATGGTATATGAAAATTGTTATTCTTGCTTGTAAAAAAATGTGTATAATACATGTACCAGTATATGTTTTAAAAGATTGACAATAAAGTATAAAGATAAAAAAATTATCAGTACAGTACATGTGATGTATATCAATTTTGAAGCGTTAACTGTTTTGCAAATTTTATCACCTTTAACACAACAAATCTTTCACAATGAATACGTTTATAATCTCAAATTGTAATATATATTTTGCTGACATATTATTTACATGAAAGGTAGACATACACATAACAAGTTTTTGTAATAATGTAATTAAATATACAGAGATTGCATGGATACATACGTAAATTACAACAATAAGTTATGTAAAAAGTTAGGGTCCATGTCAAAACATGACAATTTAATGGATATATCCTACCTTAAAAGAATTTTCCATCATCTTAAACTAATTTTTGATACATGAGGCATCACAATTTTGATAATGAATAATCGAATCGGTTGTCATGGCGTTATTATTTTGATAATACAAGTTAATTAATGAACACAAATTTTCGTATCTTGTAATTTCCCAAACAAAAGCCGATGGGTTTTTTCTCTCATATCACCATGAAACTGATATTTTGCTTCCTTATGTATGTGATGACATCAAAAGAAATGATGAACCCATTAAAATTCTGATGCTTTTCAGCATAAAGAAAAAGTGAAGAATTTTATACGCTGTTTGATTATAGCTATTAAGCAAGTGATGATATTGTCGTGTAATGAAGGAATGAATAAATTACCCCTTTATTTCATTCTAAATGTTATCATTTAATGCTCCCCTCGTGCAAAACAACAATGCTGTGAAAATTGTCTCTCGAGAATTGTAATTTCAGATCAGTTTTGGACGTGTTCATGAATTCCTTTGTTTTGGTTTTACAAAAAAATGAAAATGTGCAATTCATTCGAGAGCCGTAGGTGCCCGTGCATTAAAACAACCAATATAGATATCTGACATTCATATTTAGAACTATTTCAATGTTGAAATTCACAAAAATCAGCAGGCTTTATAATCATCGCCTTCAAAACTTTTCCGTCTGTTTCTAGTTAAAAGTTAAAAGGCCATAAACTTTTGTGCTTGTCATAAAGAGTAAAATTTACCGTTGTTTTTCAATGTAAAATAATGGACAAAGAGATTTATTTCTAAGCAACATTGCAGTTCAAAGTCATATAAAACGTTGCTTTCAACATGATGTTAAGTTGCTCCATAGACGTATCAAATGATTAATTTGATTTCAGCTCTTTGATGTCGGCATGTCATATATAAAACAATACATTCTAAAATGATTGTTAATTAAAAACCATTAGCGAAGACGATTATGTACATACTGTTGACGGGTAATATCTCATCTTTTAATTTCATTTTGATTAATCACCTTTCTATGAAGTGTACATCACATCAAAATTATTGTTAAAGTTAAAAAAAAAACTTGAAATTGTCATGATAGCACGAAATTATATGTAATCAAAATCATTACGATGTGGAATTCTTAGAAACATTTATAAATGAAAACAGTTTTCTCTGACTTTAGTATTTAAGGAATTCAAATATCTAGCATTTTTGCCCACTTCTCTATTTCTTCTATTCACACAAAAATTACTATGACAGTTGCAATTAAAGACCGTTTACATCATTGCTAATGATTCTAGCCTTCTTTTGTGACAAAAATACCACGGATATTATACATCAAGATGATTACTTTTTATAATTATATCATAAATCGGAGGAAAATGATCAGAAGTCACAATTTCTGACGTGGCCATACGTCAGATTTTAATATACCTTGGATCTGTATTTGCGAACACGCAAGACCCGTTATTATGTGCAATTATCTCATGCTAGCATATGGGAAACAGTGTCTACTTTTTGCTTCAATGTTTCCTTTGTAAAACACTTTCTAGCCCATAATTATTCATTACAAGATGACCTCATGATGTATGTAAACATGACAGCCCCAGTCTCACAGTCACGTTTATTACATGTATCATAGTGTGATTCAGTGGCCAAGTGGATAGGAAGTTGGACTCGTGACCAGAAGGTCGTGGGTTTGATTTCCAGTTGTGTCTAGTGGTGGGTGTTGAGCAAAATCATCCCTAACAGGTTCATTCGATGGCACCTAATAGCTAAATAGGTGCAGGTAAAGCTAAATGAACATTATTATGAATGATGAGCACAGCTGCATTTTTTACTCCCGGGACGATACAGTATAAAATGGGATACTTTCAGGGAAGATGATTGTGGTCAAACAACACGTATGTGATGCAACAATGTGACAATTAACATCAAGTACAAGACACTGTCTGATTCTGCTTCAATGCGTCAGGAAATTCAGACCCTAGCATTAGTTATTACCCAAGTGTTCTTGAATAGGAAAAATCAACATTTCGACACTTAGACTTACAATGTTTTCTTAATATTTCTTTTGTTAAATGTTAGATCAAATTCAGCTGGAGTGTCCAGACACATATAAAAAAAACTTGAAGCACCCCCAAAAATTTGATTCTTTACATTGGCTACATGTGTCTTCATGGTCATATGTAAATATAATTGACAAGATATTTTAACCATGTTTGTTCATTCAATTTTCATTCAAGAGTTAGTTTGTTGTAACTGGCGGTAACTATCACATGAGACCTTGTGAGGTAGATCTAGATATTTGAATACTTGAAAATGCTGGTTTTTTTGTCATAACTGTAGAAAAGTTTAGTTATTCATCGGGAGATTGACTTTTTTTAATTCATTTGACAGAATAACATTATCATTCGTTTTGAAATTTGTGATGTAAAAATGTTATATTACAATATAAATTTAATTTCCATATATTTGCTTTGAATCATGCTTTTTCAAATTGACATGAGCATAGCTCACAAGTATAGCAGAGCCATTTTTTAAGAAAAATTCTAAAACATGAAATTACAGATATATCACACATCAAAAAAAAGTAAAGAAATTGCACCTCCCATGGAGTAATATGGCTGTAATAACTAATGCATGTGATATCGTGAGGTAGATCTATATATTTGAATACTTGAAAATGCTGTTTTTTGTCATAACTGTAAAATAGTTTAGTTCCCGAGTTTTAGTTATTCACATTACGCTAATAAAGAGATCTGTAACAGTATAAATATTTTGATGCAATTATTGGAGTATTTCATATACATATAGATGCCACATAATTTCACCACATAGAGATTTGATTACCATTTTGTGAAATAAAAGAAACTTACAATTATCTTTATATATCCAAAATGGACGTATTAAGAAGGATATCAAAGGTTCTTAATTCAACCAAACGAGGCTATTAGGAGAATAAAAAAGTAAATCTTCAATTCATGCACTATTAAGGGATAAATTACCTGAGAAAATTACATATTTGCAACAAATTATATTTAACGGTTGCGTAAATGGAAATCCTCTTTTGTGGATAATAGTAAGATTATACAATCGTTGAAGAGAACTTCCGGTCAAAAATTATATTTTCATTCAACTCAGCTTCTTACTTAGATTATGTCAAGTAAACTTAAGCCATTTTATGCACCCAGTAACATCAGAGTCACGTCACTTTTTCCATCGATAAATGACACAGTGTTTAGGGTGTGTTCATGTGGTGGAATTATATATTGTCATCTGTAAAAAAAACTATTTAAATTTCAAGGTTTCTGAAAATTTCAGCATTGAAATGATTTACCAGCTTTTGATATATTTTTGAAAGTCTTTGATTTGCTAAGTTCAGTATACAAAGTGAAACCTGTCAATTGTGATCTCTGTTGAGAGGTGGTCTCTTTATGAAGGTTTTGGACCCTGAGAAATTGTCTCATTACAGAGGTGGTCTCTTGGTTGAAGGTTCTACGTTATCCGTGTATCCCTTATCCGAATAATTCCATCAACCGGACGCCCTGCCAGATTCCTATTTTTAGGGATCTAGGCGTAGAGATTTTTTTGAGTGAGATATCGTCCAATATTTTTCAAGTCCCAGGGTGGACAAACTCAACGCACCCTCCATTTTTCCGGTATTACCAAGGAAATACCCTTTGTTTTGGTTGCATAGTAACTAACAAAAGCATGTGTTTTAATCAAAATTATCACACATTATCACAAAATATAGCTTTACGGCTTGTACAAAGGATATTAAATGATGTTCAATCGATCTATCATCTATCAAATCTATATACATATTACTCATACATATATTATCATATACACTCATACATGTATTACATATACTCTATTTACTGTCACGTGCTGCCGTCTGGTGACAGAAAGAGAAGTCCCGGAAGATGGACATTGAAAATGTCCGAAAATATTGGGACAGTGAGTTTCAATGGATTTATCGTCAAATCAATTACTTTATCTATATATATACCGTTTGACGTTTTATAAGTTACCTGCCCCATTAAGCACACCCCTATTTATGCAGATTAAATTTATACAAATCTTGCTTTTTTTTTTGCCAAAGATTTCACCTACCAGCACCATGTTGTAAGACTTTTTAACACATCGGTATTATTCCGTATTCGGATTACCACATAAACATGAGGGCACTTTGTGTTATTATGTTCTGTGGGGTCCTTTAAAAGTGAGCTATAAAAGAAAAATGCATGGAATGCGTCTCTTTAAAAAATTGTTGGGGTGCACTTATTACTATATTTTGTTTTTCTCTTGAAATTTGTTTTTGAAAGATCAATACTGTGCACTTATAAGTACGAATACGGCACGTTTCAAACCACAATGTACTCACTGTTTGGACAGTGGCGCTCCGGGGCCCAGTCGTTGCACTCTTCGTTGTCGGTCTTGTTGGGGCACGTCCAGCACGTGAGACCTGCAACGTCGAGGATGGAACATGTCACAGTACAACCTCTCTATGGACTCACCTCGGAGGTCGTCTCTTTATTTAAAAATCTCAATGAATTTATGTTACGAATCTCAATGCAACAGCCCTTTTCTCAAATCTCAATCAATTGATCTCAATGTCTGGATTGAAAGGTCAAATCTCAATTCTCTGTATGGAGGTTTACAATTGTCTGTTTATGAGAGCTTGGGAATGTAAAATGTGGTCTTATTATAGAGGTGGGCTCTTTAAAAGTGGTTTTAATTGAAGTTTCTGCTGGAAGGAAAGGATCATGGAGACCACGATGGGATCAAATACAGCAGATATGGAGACCACGAGTAGAACTGGCCTTGAGTGGTCTCAATAAGGAATGTATAGATTTTTATGAAAGGTGGGGACTGAAATGTCATCTTATATTATAGAGGTGGTCTCTTTAGTGAGGTGGTCTTAATAGGAGATTCTACTCTAAGGGAAGGACCAAATACATAGAACCTTTCTATTAAGACCACCTGTGGGACTATCTTCAAGTGGTCTCAGTACAGAGGTGGTCTCCTTATAGAGGTTCTCAATTGTCTCTTTATGAAAGCTCAGGACTGTAAGAAACGGTTTTATTACAGAGGTAGTCTCTTTATACAGGTGGTCTCTCTATAGAACTGGTTTTATTTGGAGCATCATCTTTATCTTTATTTTTCTGTAAAAAATGGCACCTTTCATCCCAACCCCAATTCTTGGCTAGTGACGGTTCCCAGCTAATTGGAATCTATAGATTTCTCACTCACTACTACTGTAATGGTGCAAAAACCTATGTGGCCTGACTCAGCCCACCAGCATTTCTACCCCAAATAGGGATTTAGTGTGGAAGCTTTTATGTGATTAGATTGGGGAGGCTCAGTGAAAATGGAACATTGGGTGCTGTTGTGAAGCAAAAATGAGATGATTATTCTGCAAGTATTGAGAACATATTATGGCTGTACATGTGTAGGGTTATAATATGTCGTCATGTCTTTGCATAACTGATTTAGGAGCCCAATTTGAATCTAGCCTATGAGTGCCATGGTAACTTGATAAACTTGTAAAATATGAAAGAAAATACAGTACATTATATTCTGAAGATGACCGCAAGGTTGAAAATATTTAATTAAAATGTGAATAAAAAAAAGATGTTGGTTCTATCATTTATAGTATACAGTGGAACGTCTTTATTAGGGGACTGACTACAACTGGTCTCTATAGAGAGGTGGTCTCATTATGGAGGTTGAATTTGGTATATTTATGAAGGTTTGGGACCATGATAAATGATATCATCATAAAGGTGGTCTCTTTATAGAAATCGTCTTCCTGTGAAGCTCTAATGTACTTGAAAACAGAAAACCAAAGTTTATGAAACAGCACTACTCGATCCAGTTCATATTCACCCCAAAAATGTGCTTCAGCAACAGAAGTTGATATCAATTCTCGTTGTAATCTGTCAAACTCATATGGACAATTCACACAGTCGTGTTCGTCAATATCTGGATCAATCAATACATCGTAGTGAGATAGTGTTCACTCCAGATATATTATGTGCAAATACGTCAATAGCTCGTAGCATTGTCGGGTAATAATCCTATTATTGAGTATATATAATCCCTATTCTACATTGTTCTACGCTGACTCTAGTTAAAGAGGTCTAAACATACTTGAAATGTATACATGCTTGAGCCTAATATTAGTATGCGTTGCAGCGCAATCTTACAAATATCAATTAATCAATCATTTTTCGTGTATCGTAGATAAAGTAACTTGTCAAAGTTTGAAAACATGCATATTCGGATCTACACGCTACATTGCATTATAAGTATTGCTAAGTGCAGTAGAACCTCTTTATCAAGACCACAAGAGGGACTTACAAGAGCTCTAAATTGAGAGGTGGACTAACTACACAGGTTCATTTTGATTCCTTTTAATATGCAGACTTGGAATCATGAAAAAGACAGTCTCAATACAGAGGTGGTCTCTCTATAGACTTGGTTTTAACTGGATGTTATACTGTTGTTTGTTTTAATAAAGCATGTTTTCAGACTTTTTATATCAATATCTGCGAGTGAAAAGGCGGCATTTGATTGGATACAATCGTAAGACTCGCAGCATTGAGGGAGCTTATAATAGCGTATGAAAGAGCTTACGATAACATACATTCGCCAAGAACATGACTGTTCATGCTACATTTGCTATTGAGTTACTCATTAATAACTCATCGCTGGCCAAGTCCCTTAGTGTCCTTATTGACTCATGGTACAGTAGAACCTCTCTATTAAGACCACCCATGAGACTGGCCTCAAGTGGTCTCAATAGAGAGGTGGTCTCCTTATGGAGGTTTGCGGTGGTTTCTTTATGACAATTTGGGACAACAACCAATGGTCTTATTATGGATGTGGTCTCTTTCTAGAGGTGGGTTGAATAGGAGGTTCTTCTGTATTTAGGGACGAGTGTTTATTTATATAATACGTTGTTACACGGGCACTTGATCCGTGCAAATAAGACGAGTAGTTTAATGGACTTGTTCTCTGGCCGGAACAATAATGAAAACCAAAACGGTTGATCTGCCTCAGAGAGTTTCTTAATGACTTTCAGAAGATTCGACATCCAAGTTAAATGTTATGTAGACTAAACTAAAACTGTAGTATACTATTAGATTTAATGAACTTACAATTTTACAGACATTTCTCATAGCATCCGACATGTTTCTTAAGTTTTAACACACTGAAGAAACATGGTGTGAAACTTCTGTAAAAATTTAAGTTCTTTGGAAACAGTAGAGTAGTTTCTTAATAATGGTTTGCCACGATTTAAATCGCTTCCTGACAGATTAAATATCTACTTGAAATCAATGATAACATCATAACATAGTCATATATCAAACTACATGTACGTTAAAGTGACTCTATTCTTCCATTTCACCTCTGAAAATAAGAATTTACAAAATTGCCAAATTCAAATATTATGCAATTAATTCCCCGACATGGAAGTCAGATTTTATATTTACACAGGTGTTGGGCAAAGTATCGATATAGTACCTAATAGATGATTGATAACAGCACCGAGCATGTCGAAATCAAATAGAAGAATAATCTTTTTAAAACACAACTCGCATATGAAAGAAGTTTCAATCATTCGCCATATTGATTTGTCTTTGGTTTTGGAACCATTAATCAAGGTAAAAGTTGATAACAGATTTGCAAACATACGTTCTTGATGGCTCTTAAATCTAAATCTCAAGTATTGAATTGAAGGCAAAAGTAAGATTCCCCATTTTTTGTATACCGTATATTTAGAAATCTTAGCACTGCTGAGTGTAATTGAATAAAATGGATAATAACAACATGCGCGTGATCGAGTGACGCTATTTACTTATGATATCTGTGAATCGTACAAGTAAATTTACTATCTACAGAGAAGACAGGTCTGAAAGCAAACCTGAGATCGGTGGACGGACAACATTAGGGAGGTTCTTGCTATTGATGTATTGATTGATCAGAGGCAAGTGTCGGAATTCGTACAGGTGAAAAAAGTCACGTTACACTTGTGCAGACTGATTAAATTGATCGGGTGTGTCTTTGAATTGTATATATCCACGTTTTATTTGTTTACTACTATGGTGTTTGCATGGTTTAATAGATTAATGTATGATTAAAGCTTGTACATGGGTACTTACGCTTGATTATACATGGTCACTCTATGAATATATAAAATGGACAAGGTTTTAGCACAACAATTTGTTACGTACTGAATAATGTACATACCTGTGTCATATTAGGTAAAACGTAAATGTTTAACGAGTGTATGCTGTTATTGGGTTCTGCTATTCATGTTCTTGATAAAAAGTTTGATACCTATTGATATTAGAGGATTTTTTCTCCAAGTCTATAGGGCACATAGCCTGCTGACTCGAAAGAATCCTCTGATATCAATACTTAGTCCCAAGTCAATTAATTCCGATATATCTATGTATAGTTTGATACCTCTCGGAACCTGTCATTTTGTCTTTGGCAAAGTATCAATCTATTTTCTCATCATAAATGCTGATTGCTTAAACAGAAAAAGAATATGGTACTGCAATAATTTTTGCAATATGTGAAGCACTCATATATCTAGATCTTCATGTTATTTGTGTTTGAAATGTAATGATATAGACTGTTTCAAAAGGTGAAAATAAGAACATGTCAACTATGATTTAAGCTAAACTTTCAAACAGCCAAATTCAAGCCTGCTAATCATCATGTTTAAGGTTAATTTTATGCCCGTATCGTATGCAAATGTGCCAATAAAGCTCTTTGGTGAAAACAACTTGAAAGGCAACTTTTTCATGCTTTCAAGTGATCGGTAACGCCAAGACAATTACGCATTCAATTATTTGCTTTAGGGATATTTTTAGTGAGTCCAGGTGGCCGATTAAGACAAGCAAATTCTTTTTCCTTTATATTAGCACAGTTAATTAGATGTAATGTTTCTCTCTACACGTTGACCTTTGCGCTTTCGTTGGTTAATTTCTCATGCAAATACTATCAATCTGATCAAGCAGTATTTGGGTCCATAGACCAATGATAAAGTAGACGAGAGCATATTTGCGGTCTGCATTTTACGACCATGTGGGCACTATGTACCCAACGAAATGGCACTTGTTGTAATCTGTATCTTTGTATGGAGGCCGTAAAATCACATATAGGAAACAAAAATAGAAAAAGCCCTCAAAAGCCACAACACAGATGAGTCATATCCGAATGCAATATCCGAGTTGCATGTTGCAGACGTACCCTAAAAAGCCATTTACCCCGATGGTTTGGTGAGTAAGCTTTTTTCCCCTCCGGATAATGGACGGATGATCACACAAGGCTTTTCGGGGGATTATTGTGGTGGGTTTTTTTTGCAGTTGATGCATTTTTTATTTGATGATGTTGGTGTGATGAAATTGCTTATTGACATGTAGATGTGTGAATGTTTTACACATTTCAGAAGTATTTACAACATAGGCACATGTGAAAATCACCTTTACCAAGGAGAACAAAATATATTTTGATATGCGTCTTGTTTATTTTGCATTGTCAATAGGTGTATGTTTTATATTATGACCACTATGTTTGTACTAAGATTGCTGAAAACATTTTCACACTTTATTGACATAACTTGAGTCATTTTTTAATCAAAATATTTTAGTTTCATGGACACATTTTCAGCAAAAATAATGAATCATTACAATGAAAAAAAATACTGTGTACTATATTTCATTTTTATGAAGTAGTAGAACTGAGCCTCAGTACTATAAAAGACTAGATAGAATAGATGAAGACAACCTCTATTCAGACCACCTTCTATAGTAAGACCATTTCTCCAGGTCCCAAACATTCAGAAAGAAGCACCTCCAAATCGAGACCACCTCTATTGTAAGACCATTTCTAACGATCCCAATCCTCCATTAACACACCACTGGGAACCTCCATAAAGAGACCACCTCTCTAGTATTGACACCACTTGAGATCAATCCCACAGGTGGTCTCAATACACAGAGAGGTTCGATTCACCATAAAATATAACTTTCTCCGGCTCATCCTTACCTTTCGGTGGATCATGATGTGCTATGTGCGATCCGGTGGCGTATCCCTGGACCATTCCCACAGCCAGACACGTTATCAAAGTCACAAACAGGATCATCATCTGATCCTCCCATCTATGCAGTGACTGCCGCATCTTGACAATCCCGCACCCCAGAGTCTCCCAAACATCAAACCACAAACATACTGGCAAACAAATGCCTCCTTGGCGGGATATTCCCAAAAGTGTGTATGCCAGGTAACAAGCTTTCTAGTTAAATAGGGTAATTTTCATTCCCATGAATTGATACCTTTGTGTATCAATTTAAAGGCCATATAAGAGCGCGTCTTTCCACCCAATGCATGCCATCAATGCTAATATCCAGCGATGACATCCAAATGTTTTGACAGTATCAAGATCAGAGGAGCTTTATAAATGATAATTTGCTAACAATATCGTTTATTATACTGGTAATTTATTCACCGTATTCCCGTATTTGCATTTCACATCTATATTCTACTGCACAATTCTTCGTGTGACTGTGAAAAAATAGGCTTAGCAGTGGCCTGCCAGTTAAATTTATCCATTTAAATACTGAATTCCCATTTGAAAGTTTTATACATACACAAGCTGGTAATGGCGCTACTTGAAGCTTATCTTCAATATCTACTCTGCTGGAAAATGCACCTGAAGGGACATTGTGCTCTTGTCTGAAACTTTTGCTAAGTTTAATCTAAAATTGCACCATGCATCTTGAATATCCAGTGGTTTGGAAGGAAATGTTCATGAAGCAAGACCCAATATCAGGTTGATGGATAATTTGAGTGTCCACTATGCTAATTTCACATTCTTTATAAAAAAGTTGCATAATTTGAGACAATACTGTACTTATTTCATATTCGTTATAAAAGTTGCAGAATTTGAGTCTCCACTGTTCTTACTTCATATTCCTTGTGAACAGTTGCATGTTAAATCACTCCCAAATCACTTATATTTAACTGGAAATCAATCTAAATTGGTGCAATTAGCGACTTAACATTTCCCTTAATCTCAGCTTAAAACCAATTATCTTGCGTTAATCCAACAATCAATCTCATGCAAGATGTCGCATCGCCAGTTTCATCAACTAAGTTCAACTTAGAACAGTTTCCATTCAAAATAGATTCACCATGAAATGAAATGCAACATGTGCCAGAATCCTGGATGAATATCAATAAAAAAAACAAGCTCACAAAACTTCAAGTCACTCATAATAAAAGAACTTCCTTCTTTAAACCATAATCCTTAACACTCTAATGTTGCCAATTTCCTAATTAATTCTTATTTCCAGTTCCTTTTCACACCTCCACAACATAACATCCTCTGTAAAATCCCAATTTCTCTGAATCCTTTAAGCCATTACAAAATTGATAACTTCAAAACTTATAATCCTACAGTCAAATGTTGCCAATTTCCTGCTGGTCAATTGTTATGTCCAGTTCCTTTTCACACATCCACGTACATACATGTAACAATGTTCATTCTCTAGGCAATTGCCAACTTCCCTGCACTTGAGACATTTTATCTCGCCACCAAATCCCTCTTTGCAGCAGACGGCGGCTCGCGTGGACTATTTAAGCACCAGCAGCACTAGACTCACGCCGTGGGCTGAACCAGACGCCGCCTGCTGAGTTTGCACCTACAAAGCATAACAATGACAAAGTTAAATAAATAGTTTACACTTGAGCTTAACCTTGTGAAATTATAGGCTTTAGTTTTGAAAAAATATCCTTCCACTGCCAAAGCAGCAATTACTGTGGTTACAGAATACAAGGGAAATTTGTTGTTAAAGATGAAAGAAGGATGTCTGTGAGTACAGTGCAACCTTTCTATATGAAGACTTGAGGTCGCAAAAAATGGTCTTAGCCTACTATTGAGGTGGTCTGTTTATAGAAGTGGTCGTAAACCGAAGTTCTAGCACTGTATATGTTCAGTATGGTTAATTACATAGACATTTGTTATTGATTTTCAACAACATAGCATATTTTTCCCCTTACAGCATCTTCGTCAATTCTGGGTTATTCAGAACCTCTGTCTATACTATTTGATAGATGATACCTTGCTGTGGCAAGATGGTCTTATAGTAGAACCTGCTACACTTATCAGTTTAGTAGACTATAGAGGTTATCAAAGGCTATGCCTAGAAATGATTATTTTTAATCCAAGTCAAGAGAGTATAGATGTTCTATTGACATAGTTCATGCGACTTGCCCGAAATTTAAACCTACAAGTGAAGGTTTTGCTAAAAACACATTCAAAGTACTAGTGTAAAAACAGTAATAAGTGAAAACTTGAACCTACATATATGAACATCCAACAAAGAATATTTAGAGTGTTCATCGAAACTGCCTGCCAGCAAAAATCACTTACGAGATAAGACATCGAGTGAAGAATGCACTGCAATAAAACCATGATACTATTACCGAAAACACCCACTTACCGACTATAAACCCAACTTTTTATTTCAAATCCCGCAGTCAGGTTTCTCCTAAGTGTTTTTAATGTGTGTTTATGAGAAAATTGCCACTTGACGTCACCAAGCATAGTCAGCAACACTGAAGGGTTCCTTCTAGTCTTTCAAAAGACGTTATACATGCATCTATTTTTTTCTATCAAAATCAACAAGATGGGAATGACAAGCTGGGCTAAATTCCTCCATATCTCACCCCTAAAACACACCCCAGTCTTTGTGCGAAATCAGCCAGCTTTTAAACACGTCAATTTAT
The DNA here is from genome assembly GCA_019095985.1 of Streblospio benedicti. Lineage (NCBI taxonomy): Eukaryota > Metazoa > Annelida > Polychaeta > Spionida > Spionidae > Streblospio > Streblospio benedicti. Next base: position 43,889,427 of record CM032665.1, read on the forward strand.
GACCGTGCTTAAGTCAGATGACCACAAAAGACCAGTGACAACACTCGATCTAGCCAAATGTCTGAAGGTTGCTTCGTTCCTGCCTCGCATTGTCCAGCGTTTAACATTCTGTCACTCCATGATTTTAATCAAAACATATTTCAGACCAAACTATCAGAATGCTAGCACTCGAAGGTTGTGCTTTTTGTGTGGCTATTTTGTTTTCTCCACCTTTGCATAATAGCATGTATTCTATTAATTTATGGCCCTAACACCATGGTCGAAAGCTATTAAATTAAAAGGCATGGGGGCTCGAGGATACGGAGACAAGAAGTGGCGTGCCACTGGATCATACACACATACAATTTGCAGTGTCTAAGTGGACATAAAATGTGAATACAGCTTTTGAAAAGCAGCTGAGTACAGTTGAACCTTCAATCAAGACCACCTGGGGCTGGTATCAATTGGTCTCAATAAAAAGGTTGTCTATTTATCGAGGTTCATTGAGGTCTCTTTATGCAGACTGTGGACTATGAGAAATGATCTCATTATAGGGGCGGTCTCTTTACAGAGGTGGTCACTAATTGATGGTTCTACTGAACCAAACAAAAGCGACCGAGTATCAAACAAAATTCTCCTTATGATGGCTGCCATAAAAAGGCCGCTTGCAAAGCGATGATAAAATTTACGACCTGTTAATGAAATGACACCGTTGGGAATACTAGTTACTAGGCTGTAAAAAAGACCGACACCGAAATAGTCAGTTATTTACACAGAGTGTGCGTCAAAGAGCCTAATTACACGCCAATCATGGAATCAAAGCGACCGCCTGATAAAATAGGCCCTTGGGCGGAGTAATACACGACCCGGAGACCTTGTATGTCGTCTGATTTTCACAGATTTCCCTTTGTTTCTCTCTCAGTTTACTTTGTTGCATCACACACAAAATGACTACTACAGGATAATCTCAAATTATGACCACCTCTATAGAGTGACCATCACATTTGTAAGACTATTTCTACAGTCCCAAACCTTCACAGAGAGATCGACTTATTCTCTGTTTGAATGAGACTCGGTCTACAGTGGTATTCTTTTATAGGATTGGGGCTGCAAGAAGTAGTTTTATTATGATATTATAGGGTGGTCTCTTTATATAGGTGGTCATAATTGGAGGTTCTACATTACAACTGCAAGCCCCTGGGTTGACCCCGGGGTCACCATCCGCCCGCACCAGGCCACCAAAGGTGTCGGGCCCGTGGGGTGCGAGACCACAAGGTCTCAGCGTGGAGGCAAAACACCTCAAGCCCCATCGTTCACGGGCATATCTTTTACACAACTGCCGTTGTAGATTAATCTAGCAAGATCTACGTCATTTTCAATAATGAGCTACAAATACATCAGAATGAACAAGTCCTTGCTGTATAGTAGTCCAACTGTTTGCAACGGCACAATACATTATATATTAGGTGTTCTAGTCATTAAACAACACACATCATGCATAGAGCTGATGCAGAAAATATGAGTTGTCGACAAGGCAGCCAAAGAAGATATTAATGTTTCCTTTTTGCCTCTTCCAAATTGAAATCTTCACTTCCACACATAATCCATGTACAGTAAAACCTCTCCATCAAGACCACCCGAGCGATTGACCACAATTGTTCTCGATAGAGAGGTGGTCTTTGTATAGAAGTTCATGTCGGTTGCTTTATGGAGACATGTTTTTTATAGCTGGTCTCAATATAAAACTGGTCTCTTCATAGATCTGTCCTTTATTGGAAGTTCTACTTTTAATTTAGATGATTAAAGAAATCATTAAATGACACACAGATGCTGACTATATTCATTGTTGGCTCCCATTAATATGTGTTCTTCTTGCCACCTCCAAATTGAAAACTTCACTTCCCGTGGAGTGACATAACAGCACATAATGCAGTGTGTATGTAAAATCAAGAGACTTCTAGTGCTTTACATGAACAGACTGCAATTATAGCTCTGCCCGTCCCCACTGACGCCTCAACTTTCACACCTTGACAAAGAGCACAGTTTGGACCCAATATATCAATGACAGAACCTCAATACACTGACACCACCCATCCATCTCAAAACATGAAACGAGACACTCAAAGATGGGCACCTTTTTCAATTACACCCTCTGAAAGCCTCTCTCGTGCAGCTAAAATGGTCACATGGCAAGACTTAGTTTACAGTGAAACGTCTCTATTGAGACCACCCGGTGGCTGGTGTCAAGTGGTTTTAATAGAGAGGTGGTCTCTTTGTGGAGGTTCGAACTGGTCATTTTTTTACGGTTTGGGACTGCGGGAAACGGTCTTATTACAGAGGTGGTCTCTTTATAGAGGTGGTCCTAATTGGAGGTTCTACAGTACTGGTTTAGCTAAAGTGGTCAGAGAGCCACATGCTTTAGCTTTGGAGGTCTTGGCATCGTGCAATAATAGCATGGCATAATGGGCAACCTGCCTTCTTTTGAATTCTGCAAGGGTCTTGTTCTGTAGCTTTTAACTATGTGATGGGGTTTGATGATGGTGAAAAACTGACAAACATTCGCGTTAGCCTAAAATTGTTTGATTCAGTGGAAATTCCCTTTGAGACCACCTCTGTAGGACCATTTACACAGCCCAAAATCTTTAAAAAAAAGAAACCACCATGAATCTTCATACAGAAACCACTGGTCTAATAGGACCACTTGAAGCTTGTCCCGTCGGTTGTTCTATTAAAGGAAATTTGATGATAGTGAAACTACTGTCAAACATTCAAGTTAGCCTATTTAATATTTCCTTGACCTTTGCTACATTTAAGCTGGTGAGACATGATTGAACCCACTGAAAAGAGCAGATTTCTCATCAAATACATGCGCCACCACAAATGGTTTCGGGGCATGATACATTCTATGCACTGGACTCAAAGATTTGTGTGTGCAAAGGCCAAACAAGAAGTGGCTAACTTTGAGGTTTACATATTATTTGTCAGATTTTATGTTTTGATTGAATCTCACCAGGGGGTACACAGTTCAAATTTCTCACAAGTTTTTTATCCATAGAGCTCAATTATATGCAAAAGGGAGTTATAAAAAACGTTACAGAGTTGTGGTTTGAAGTGCACAATGTCAGGCACAAATCATGTTTGCCACCAGAGAAGCCACAGGAACGTGAATTGGACTGTAATTATAACTTTGGAAGGTTTCACAGATATCAGAGAAGGTTTTTAGATTGTATATTGTACTGGCAGATCCAAGCTTTCCAGAGAGGGGGTAGCCACACACAGGAATTCATAAGTTTTAAATGTATATGCTCAGGCGAAGATGGTAAAAAAGATTTTTTCAAATGAAATGTTTGGAGTGAAAAAGGGGTTGGGTGCCTGCCTCTGTAAACGTGTAAAGACTATATAAAATCTACATATATGTGCCGAATTTTAATTAGTTTCGATGAGTTTTGTAGAGTTTTGATAAGTTGCCATCTATTACGTTGTTGCCGTTTTAGATGTATACATTGTACTGCGAAAATTTCATTCAAATATATTCAATACTTGTGGAGATAATCCAGATTCTTACCATGGAAAACAACAATAATTACGTTCTTGATTAGTCTTGTTGAAGCTGTGGCAAACCCGGCTAGCGATACCTTCTAGCAAATGCCACCAATGATGGATTCCATCTCCAACACTTCACACAACTATTCCTCATTTCATACATGTCCACCCAGACTGAACTACAGATGTGTCAAAGTGAGTTCTGGGAGGCATCATGAGTTTAACTCAGTTTATCTGAGGGGGGGTGGGGGGTGCTTGAGCACCAAAGACATGATTAACTTTCGAATTTTGACCAGAGGACAATAATGATCTATAAACTAAAAGCTCTAATATATCGGTACAATAACCATGATCAATATTTATTTGATTTTTATAATATTAAAGATGATTTTGTGACTGTAATTGAGTTTACTTTGAAATTCACAGTAATATCCCATGTTGAGAATACACGGCACATTTCTGTAGATGATTATTTATAAAAATAAAAATGCAGATTGAAAGGCTATTAATAACTTTGCATTTTGATCACTACAAATTCTGAGTGTCATGTAAGAAAAAATTTAGCGATCTATTGGTTGTTATTTTGTTATTACTGTTGGAATAATGGCAGGGGAGGGACTCCGTGCATTAGTCCCAGCATGAGCTGGTGCATCAAAGAAGAGATCTCCCGTGGAGGCGGGCGCGTTGTGGATAGAATTTATAAATGTGAAATTTGGCTGTCTAATTCTACAATTTAAAATATTTGGGTAAGCAAATACTATTTTAAGCCATACATTTTATTTTGTAATTGTTTTCATAATGGTGCTTTCCAATCTAACTATAGTAATTATCAAATTAAAAAATTTAGAAAACAATTAAAGAAAGCTTCAGATTATATATAAATATTTTCTAACAACAATTGCGCTACCTAGTAAGTTAAAAACTGCAAAAACAGTGGATTTTTTATGACTGTAGGTGAATTAGTAAATTGGACTTGCAAAGGATAATTTATCTAGTGATCTAGTTGAAAAAAATCTTGTGAATATTATCACATTTATAATATCACGTTACTATGGCGAATCACAGTGCTATGCAACTGAAGTCAGAAATGAGTGAGAAATCATTCAAACAAAGCGATGCTCTGAAATTACAGAAAGGAATACAGAGTGGCGAGAAACCTTATGAGTGTAGTGAATGTGGCAAGTGCTTTAGACAAAAAAGCCACTTAGCCCGCCATATGAGAAGCCACACAGGGGAGAAACCTTGTCAGTGTAGTGAATGTGGCAAGTGTTTTAACCAAAGTAGCCACTTGAACAGGCACATGAGAATCCACACTGGGAAGAAAGAACATCAGTGTACAGTGTGTAAAAAAGCATTCACTCAAAGTGGAACTCTGAAATCCCATATGAGGATTCATACGGGAGTAAAACCTTATGAGTGTGGTGAATGTGGCAAGTGTTTTAACCAAAGTAACCACTTGACCAGCCACACGAGAATCCACACTGGAGAGAAAGAACATCAGTGTCCAGTGTGTGAGAAATCATTCAACCGAAGTGGAAATCTGAAAATCCACTTGCGCACTCACTCTGGTGAGAAACCTTATGAGTGTAGTCAATGTGGCAAGTGTTTTAGTGACAGTAGCACCTTGACCAGGCACATGAGAATCCACACCGGTGAGAAACCTTACAAGTGTAGTCAATGTGGCAAGTGTTTTAGTGACAGTAGCGCCTTGACCAGGCACATGAGAATCCACACTGGAGAGAAAGAATATCAGTTTACAGTGTGTGAGAAATCATTCAGTGAAAGTGGAAATCTGAAAATCCACTTGCGCACTCACTCTGGTGAGAAGGCTTATGAGTGTAGTCAATGTGGCAAGTGTTTTAGTGACCATAGCAACTTGACCAGCCACATGAAAATCCACACTGGAGAAAAAGAATATCAGGGCACAGTGTGTGAGAAATCATTCAGACATCAGGAAAGTCTGAACACCCACATAAGAAACCACACTGGCAAGAAACCTTATGGTTGTGGAGTTTGTGATAAAGGTTTCTCTCACAGGTCTGCTGTTATTAGTCATATGCGCACTCACACGGGAGAGAAACCATACAAGTGTGATCAGTGTGGGAAATGTTTTGCTCAAAGTTCTCATCTGAAGAGACACAAGCGCACACACACTGGTGAGAAGCCTTTTTATTGCCATATTTGTCACACCTCATTTACACGTGGAGGCAGCTTGAAAAGGCACCATATGACTGTGCATGCCAAGAAGTGAACTGTTACTCCTCAAGATCATGCTGCTCTAATCATGGGCCATAATACCCAAAATTAGGAATGTTAAAAATGTCTGACTGTGTGTTTCCAAGAGACTAAAAAATGCCAATTTCATGTTAAGTGTTCAATATTATGTAACTCCCATTCAGAAAAGCAAAAATTGCAATGCAGATGTGGCAAAAAAATGGCGTACCGTTCCTGATTTTTATTTTGATACATTGATATATATTACCATTTTTCAGTTATGACAGAAAATGTTACTTGTATGCATTAAATCTTGATTTCATCATATTGTTCTATTATTTCTTTTATAAAGTTCATATCATTATATAGCTACGCGGACATAAAAAAATAGTTTTGGGAATTATGTGTTGAGTGGTATTGCGGTATTTAGTTTTTTTTTTTGTCATATATATATATATATATATATATATATATATATATATATATATATATATATATAATACCATTTGGCTGATATATATATATATATATATATATATATATATATATATATATATATATATATATATATATATATATATATATACAATTGTGTGGGGGGGAATTCATATTCCAGGCATTCTTTAAACTGGAGGGGGGGTCGTATGTTAGATTTGCGAACCCGTGGGGGTGAGTCAGAAGTTCATAACACGGTTGTCTAAAAAAAATCCGACCGCCCCCCCCACTCCTTAAGTAATGACTTAGTTGAACTTTAGAAGGGTGACGCTGAGTTATTTGTACAGTAGAAGCTCCAATTAACACCACCTCAATAGGGAGGCCACTTCTACAACAAGACAATTTCTTGCAGTCTCAAATCTTCACAAGGAAACCACTATACATTAGGCAGATCCAGGTTTTCAGAAAAGGAGGGGGGCGCACTTACGGGATTTCATGAACAACCCTACGAAAATGAAGTATTTTGGTGGGAAAAGGAGGGGCGCGCGCCCCCCCCCCCCCTCCCTGGATCTGCCTATGTTTAATATAAACCTCCATTGAGAGACCAGTACTTTAATATCTCTAGTGAGACCCCACTGTAGCACAACAACACTCAGGTGGTCCTAATAGAAAGGTTCTAATCCAAACTTACAGATGTATCTAGGCAACAATAACATAACTGCACTGTACTCAAATAGTCTTGGTCAACATATTTTCTGTGTGGCCAAGTTAAACTTTGCCAGGTGACGATGTTTGGACGCAGCTGAGTTATTCGCAGACAATAACCTCCCAACCGTTTACTCCACGACCTTCTGTCCACTGTCCAGACGGCCGGACGGGGGCAGCTGTCCACGCCTGGTGGCTGGAAAAACTGGACACGTGGATGAGCCGTTATGTGTCAGCAAAATCATGACCCTGGCTTGTACTAGATCTGTAGTACAGACTAGAATCAATACAGTAAAATGTCTGATTAAAACTACCTCTCTATTGAGACTACCTATATAATAAGACCACTTTATACGCTCGCACACTTTCATAAAGCTATTAATATAAAACGAACCTCTGTATTGAGACCACCTGACACTGGCCTCAAAGGTGGTCCTGATAGAGAGGTGCTACTGTAAGTACAGACTAGAATCAATTTTAATTTTTTTTTCATTCAAAAGCAATGCTCACACCTTTGGTCATTATTGTGCCAAAGTTGACCAGATGAATATTCAGCACAAAGCAAGAGCAGTAGAACCTCTATATAAAGAACACCTCGCAGGGGACAGTGCTGGCCTTGGTGGTCTCGATAGAGAAGTGGTCTTTTATAGGGGGTCATATAGCAAAAATGTGATTGGTGATTTGCCTTAAATCTTGAGTGTGAATCGGGAACTGCCTGTATTTAAGTGAAATGTGATGAAAATGTGATGCAACCTATTGAATTACAATTCCTGGGGATTGGTGAAAGACGATGAAATGTATTGGTGACTGGTGATTTAGGGAAAGAATGTTGGTGAATGGATTTTCATCAAGGCTATATACCCCCTCTGTTTACGCAAGTGGTCCACTGGGTCACATTTGTGTCTTTATGAACTAGATTTGGGGCCGTGAGAAATGGTTTTGTTACAGGAGTAGACTGATGGTTTTCATTGGATGTTCTGCTAACCGAGTCCATACGTTGTACAGTAGAACCCTCTATTAAAACCACCCGTGTGACTGACCCCAACTAGTCTCAATAGAGAGGTGGTCTTTATATAAGGAGGTTCATTTTGCTCACTTTATAAACATTTGGGAGCATGGAAAATGTTCCTATCACAGAGGTGGTCTCTATATAGTGGTGGTCTGAATTGGAGGTTCTACTGTATTCTATTAACACTTGAAAAAGTTTCTAACTAATCAAAATGAATGCGCAAAGTAACCACTAGCGGCAACAACTGCTCATAGCCTCACTTTGTCATGTGAATAGCCCATCTAATGGGCTGACCTTGTAACATCAAATGGCCATAACCATTACAGAAGAATGTTCTAATTAAAGTCCAGCTGTTCTGGCCGTCGCCGTTCGGTCTAGACGCCAGCAGCTGGACACATCAGTCTACGAGGTGTTGAGAGGCGGTGTAATTTGAGGCTACCAACATGGCACCTCATGTTACTGATAATCCTGAGGCTCCCAACGGACGGGCGAAAGGTCAATGGCTGAGAAAACGAGCTGTGAACAGGAGTGAGCATCACTTTCCGAGTGTTAGAACATCAGTTGTTACACCAGGTTTTAATTAGGTGTTGACGGGAGCACTCACGTCTGAAGAAACATTTTAGTTTGGCAGTCTAGAATCTACTAAAGGTTCACTTCATGTATATTGTTTGTTGAATGAATGCAGCCCGTAATTTACGGCATGCAGATGCAGCGATGTTGTTGTGCAGTGCATACAGTACAACCTCTCTGGTAAGTCTTATGGGCTGGGCTCAAATGGTCTTAATAGAGAGGTGGTCTCTTTATGGAGGTGGCATCTTAATGAGATGGACTCACAAGAAATAGTGTTACTAAAGAGGTGGTCTCATTATAGATGGACTGGTCTAGTTATAGAGGTGGTCTCATTATAGAGGTGGTCTCATTATTAGGTGGTCTCATGAATGTGGTGATATCATAAGCGAGAAGCTTCGTAGTGTAGGTATTCCACATCGTCGGTCAAAACTTGGAATCAAGACTATTTCACATTTACCACATTTATTCAATGTTACAACATCTCTTTGTGAATTAAGTAATACATGTACGCTCGAAATAAATGAGGGTGGGTAATTTCTGGTTTTTTGCAACAGAGAGACTCTGAGAGAGGGACCACCTCGTGGTTAATATCACAGATTGAAACAGTTTACACCGAGAGATTGAAGTCCAAAAGTTAATATAAACGTCAACTGGAGAAGACCTGCTAGATGCTTGATTGCAACATTCAAAAGAACACGCTTAGAAACTGCACTTGACAAAACAGCTATAGTTAGCTGTTGACGGATAATATAAAGTTCAAGTAGCACAGAGCTAGCCGCGGGGCGCCGGTTTTCGGCTGGTAATTAGCACGAAATGACAGACGACAAAAGATGAACCAAGTCACTCGATTTGTTCGGCGAACATCTTACTTTGGGCAGTTTTTATGCACCCCAAAGTCCTTGTATATGTCGGTTGTGTGGGTTTGAACAATTAGCGCTCTTATTTGTACCTAGAGTCTAGCACATTGCACCAGAGCTACTCGGGTATGTTTCCATGGGGTATGAGGGGGTTACGGGGATGTGTAAGCTGTATATTGGGACCCCAACGTTTTATCATTCTTTTTCATGTAGTTTCATTGGTTATCAGGATCCAGAGGTATCCGACAACCCGGAGAGGGTTTAATATCACCCCTCTTTGAAGAGGGGTGATATAAACTCACCCGATTTTGTCTATGTATATAAGGTCTGAAAAGGTTGTGAGTTGTATGTTGTATGTGAATAAAGTGGAAATATGTTTGTTAAAATCAACAAGATAAGTTATAAGTTGATTATAACAGTCCAATAATCTGATTTTTAAGGGGGCGGGGGTCCAATTGCCTTATTATTTGAACATATTTTACCACAATCAAATGCTTACATGAGGGACAGATCCAGGATCAACGTTACAATGTGAGAGGGTGGGGCAACACCTACTTTTCCCTCATTCTGTTTTTATGAAGGCTTGGGGACCATAAGAAATTGCCTTATTACAGAGATGGTCTTACTTGGAGGTTGTGCTGTATAGAGACCAGGTCACACAAACATCTGTTGGGAGGGTCAGCACTGACCACCGGTCACTCACAACTACACCCACGCTCTCACCGTGCTGACAGCTTCATGGCGCGGGCCGTCTGGGGTCAGATTTTACGCGTTCCCTCTAATTCAAACACGCTTTTTTCCATTAACCCGACAGAGCCATGCTATTAACCTTTCAGCGATTGCTGCCTGTTGGTGCCATGTTAGGCTGGTACGGTGGGGCTTCCCAGTAGGGTCACCTCTATAAAGAGACCACCTCTGTAATAAGGGCATTCCCAAACCTTTATAAAGCGATCAAAGTCAATGGGCCTCCATAAAGAGGTCACCTTTCTATTGAGAGCACTTGTGGTCAGTCTCACGGGTGGTGGGAGACTGACCACAGGTGGTTTAAATAGATAGGTTGTACTGTATTTGTGTGATATGCTGGGACCATGTGCGTTGGCAGGTGAGAAAGTTCACACGTTGCTGCTGTATGTGTGGGGGGGGGGGGGGGGGGGGTCAAGGTGCTGGCATAGTGAGTGGAAGGTCACAGGTTCGACACCGAGTTAGATTGGATCAAGAGTGTGGGTTAGTCTCGATCAGCTAGACACTGTGGTTACGTGATCTATTCAGGCCTGGTTGGACGAGGCTAGAGTTCAGGCTTGTGCTGGGTTAGAATGGTGCCCTTAGTTAAAGGGATGTAGGTTCATATGCAGATCTAAGAGTCTCATGCACCCCCCCCCTCCTTCACTCACGATTTCACCAAGTCATTTTCATATTGTTGTTTTTTGCATCTCTGTTGCTTCCAATTATCAAATTACGTCCTTCAAAACTCACTGAAACTTCATTTCAATACAAGTATTTACACGGTGCAACTGGTGTGATGGGACGGTAAAGCTTTTATCTACCACGTTCCCATTAGAAGAGCACCTAATAACTTTCAAGGTTTAAACATCTACACAAAGCAAAAATTACATTATACCAGAACATCCCTTTTTGATTAATATCAAAAGTAAACCACACTCTTTATGTGATTCCACCCCTATTAAACACACTCTGAATCCTATATCGCTTCCTTTCACTGGTCCAACCCAAGCGTTCCCTATGATTGTCAATTTGTGCTGCTTTTATATCAGTAACATGCAGTGGGCGGTCAGAAGCCACGGTTGACCGGGAATCGGCAGCCCACTACCACAGACAGTGTGCATATGGGGGAAGGAATTATGTTGATAGATGATAATTGATGAGAATATAAAAGGAAGTCATAATGTATAAGGTTTATAATGAATTATGTTGATAAGGTATGTAACATACACAGATACTATAATGATATTATAGATATGAATGACCATTTTGATTACAAATTGTGACAGCCAATCTCTCATGAGCTTGATAGAAGCCATGTACAGTAGAACCTCTCTATTAAGATCCATTTGGGGCCTCATTTCAGTGGTCTCCATGGGGAGGTAGGCTCTGTATGGAGGTTTGAGACCACAAAAAATGATCTTATTGTAGAGGTGGTCATGGTATAGAGATGGTCTTAGTACAAGTAAAGTAGAACCCTCCAAAAAAATGAAATTGTAATTGAATAGCTTGCAGCACATATTCATCACATTTCACACACTTAAATACAGGCAATTCACCATTCACGCTCAAGATTTAGGGCAAATCACCAATCACATTTTTGCTAAATGACCCCCCTTCTCTATAATATGTCCACATCTATAATAAAACTACCGGTACCTCTATATTAGGACCATCTCTATTATAGGAGCCTTTTTAAAAATTGGTCAACAATCTATTAGAAATAAGGTCTTTGAAAGATTAGCTAAAGCACAGATGAAGGCTCTTATCTGTACAGAATGAGTTGCATTACGTAACAGCCTGTTCCAGCCTTTGCTGGCTGTGACTTAGATAAGACGCATGTTGATATCATCAGGACCAGACAGAGAACCCTCCAAACTCACACACTATCACACACACAGAACAGTGCATTGAGTTGTGGAGAGCGTGCAACTTGTGTTTATTTGAAAATAATACTGGGGTTTCATTCATTTGTACTTTTTCTCATTTCCTAAAGCCTGAGGCTCGTAAGAGGGAATGGGGATATGTTCGGTGTAAAGGATCAATGAATCCCACGTGCTTCTTTTTTATTATTCTTTCTAACATGAACATACCATAATTGTCAAGCCCCCCCCCCCCCCCACACACACACACACCAACCAAACCCTTATAGTACTTCAATTAATTTTGATTCTGCTGTGATTCTGCATAACTTCAGAGTTTCAGAGTTTAAAGTTAAAATATCCTACTTGACCACAAATGACCGTATGTTGATTGCCTGTTGACATTCAGTATAGCAAATGTCTTAGGTCGAAGATAACCCCTTATTTTATAGTTACACATTTCAATCTACCCCTGTACACTACATGTAAGATTGCAAAAGCTAACAAATTGTCAAAGCGCCAACACATTTGCTATTGTATTGTCACTGAATATTGTCCAAACCTAATAAAAAAGAGTCCAATGCTTGTTGCTGTTTTCAAATTTCTAGAAAAATGAATAAAACTTTCTTAAATCTATATAATTTTATTTTCAGCCCTCATTTTAAACAGCAGTTAAGACGTCCACAGAATAGTAACATTTACATTTACAATGCAAGAGGCAGCGTGTGCTGGAGTAGGCCCGGGATGGTGTCCACTTGGTGGTGATTTATTGCAAACTGATTACACAAAGTAGGTTGTTTAACGGCCACTTCATTCACATTCAAACAATGCACACGGTAGTCTCTGGTTGGAGCACAGTGGAACCTCTCTATTAAAACCACCTGCGGAACTGACCACACGTGGTCTCAATAGAGGTGGTCTCTGTATGGTTGGGGTGCTTTATGAAGATTTGGGACTGTAAGATGTGGTCTTATTATAGAGATGGTCTTATCTGGATGGTCTACTGTACCTTATAACTCCTAATTGGAAGAACCTTCTCTCTATTGAGACCACCTATGTTATATGAACATTATTAATGGTCACAAAAATCCATACAGGAACCAATATGAACCTCTATACAAAGACCACCTCTCTATTGAGACCCCTTAACGACAGTCCACATGTAGTCTGGTCTACTAATTGACTACATGTTGTGATATGACACGCACATGTATACTCAAGGCAGGGGTTTGCAACCATTGATACAGCATTTGGTAAGCTTAGAGTGGGCATACATACTAAAAACCTGCATAAATTATACAGGGAATACAAACTGTATACGTACGATTATGTACAGCACTACCAGCACTACACTGCCAAATCGTTCCTTTCCTAGGGCTACATGACGTGAAACATCTAGGGTAGCAAGACAAACCAGTTTTGCACAGATATCCACGCATCCACTGATACTACCAACCCACACACTCCAAATCCACGCACCTGACTTTACCCGTCCACGCGTATGAAGTGTACAGAAACATTCCAACCTGCATATAATCAACTGACATAGATTTGATATGTCATATCAGGCCTCAGAGTATCAGGCCTATTATTGCCTCCATGTGTGCTAGCCAAGCTGCCCAGTGCTCTATAGCTTCGTACAGTAGAACCTTTCTAACATGGCTACCGATGTGCTGCCCTTATGCTGGTCTCAATAGAAAGTTGGTCTCTTTATGGAAGTCTTAGAACCTTACAAAATGATCTTATTACAGCTGTGTCAGCTGTGGTCTCAGTAGAAGTGGTCAATTTATGGAGGTTTAATATGATCTCTTTATGAATGTTTGCGACTACACAAATGAACCGGTCTTATTAGAGGGAGGATTATACCCTACCCCATTCTCAAATCTCAGCAAAAATCCAGGGCCATTCTCATTAATTTTCTACCCATCCTCATTTCACAATTTCACAGTTTCACAATTTCTCACAATTCTCAAAGAAAATGGACCCCCATCCTCATTTCTCATAAAAAAATCAATGGCCATTCTCACATCTCAAAATATTTCCCCCTCTTATTATAGAGATGGCAAAAAAAGAGAAGTGCTGTCTTTACGCATACTTTTGGCAGTTGCAATGCTCATACTATAGAGATACTAGTCCCCTGTCAAGAGGTCCCCATGTCCACATGCGACATATTAATCTAAATAGAATTGCACTGGTCGTCATACAGAGTAAATGCTTGACATCTATTATCAGTGTACACTGTGATAAGGGTAATGTATCAAATTTGACAATTATATTGAAATGGCTTTGATAGCGGTCAACTTGAAACTGAACATGATCTTGAACTCTTCCTAATTTCCAACCACTTAATTTCATGCCTGTTGAATTGTATACAATTTTTAGTCAATGCACGATTAAAGTGGATGGTCGGGGAAAGTCATTCTCGGAGAGAAGGTCAATGATTTCATTTTTGGAGTTATTGTTGAAGTAAAAGCACATACCAAGTTTCACACAATTCATAATTTCATACCACCTTTATTTATAGGCACTGGTAGATCCATGTTTTCAGAAAAGAGGGGGCACACCCAGTCACCCATAGGGTTTTATGGGTTTCATAGATGCAGAGGCTCACTCACAGAAGTGCCAAAAACCCCATGAAAAGAAAGGGGGGGGGGTATCTCCACATCTGTATTAAAGTAAAAGTTACATTTTTACTTGTTTCACATTGGTGACGAATGTTTCAATGATTTCTAGCGATCGGCGCCGTCATGAGTGCACGATGACGTTATGAACAGGAATAATTTCAAAACAAATATCACATTTGTTTTAAGCAGATAAAATCGTAGACTTGGCATCAGCATACTATTCAAATTGGGGGCTACCATTTATATTAGACCGGGTGGAGTGTTGAGAACCAATAGAAAGAGAGCACCTCCAAGGTAAGACCAATTTTGCTGTCGTAGGCCTCCAGAGAGACCACCGCACACGTTTTCCCTATTGAGCCTATTTGAGGCCAGTCCCAGTGGTGGTAATAGAAGTTGCACTGTACATACACATGTAGTATCTAGTAAAAAATAATGCTGTAATTCAACCCAGCCCCCTCGCATTTCCACCAATTACTGTTGGGTTGGAAATCTGGCATTCTAGATGAGTAGCCTCTAGCAGCGCTAGCTGATCTAACGTGCCGCCGCACGTTGAACGTAACTTTATCGTCCTGGGAAGCTTTGATGTCGGCCGCAGATGCCGTCGGCACCAGGTGACCACAGCCTTGAGTAGCCACACCGGTCACTTTTCAAGGGTCAAGGGTCAAATCCTTCACTCCAGGCCACACATCCTGCAAGAGGCTGCCCGGGGGTGTATAAAACACTAGGTAGGGTTCTGTAAACTAAATAGAGGAGGGCTGCTTTTTAGTTTGGGGTGGGGTGGGTGGCGGGGCGGTTGAAAATATGGGGTGCACTTGACTGGCTCGGGTGTGTGTGTGTGATAATTTTAGAGGTGGTGGGGGGAGGCTGAAAATGTCCAGCTATTAGGAGAGAAGAGGGAGAGGGGTGTGTGTGTGTGAGGTAAATCATATCATAATGGTTTTATTTTTCATACCCTTGGGCCATAACAAATGGTAGCTCCCTTACAGAAGATCAGCGCTCAATATCTTTCGCACTAACTTTGACTCAAACAACAGGCTATTGAGCCAGAGAGACAATAGCATTAATAGTTTTACAGATTTACAACAATACACCTCAGAACAAAGCCACAAAGTAAAAAGAGAGGTATTTGACCGTCCATTCGGGCTGATGAAAAAGCTGGATATTTTGACAACATTTGCCTGACTTCTAGACACAAGCTATGAGAAACTGCTACAGTTGCTTTGACAAAACATAATGTTCTGGGGTGAGGAATGTTGGTCCGACACCTTAAAACTGATGAGTGACGGTTGATCTTTTGATTGAGTGTCACTTTTTACAGACATAAGTACTGGAAATATCACCGACAGCTAGTCAAGGTGGTTCAGAGCAAAGAGAAGTAATTAGATATAATGGACTTGAGCTGTTAAGCAAGAACGTGGCTAAAGATTATATACAGCTGTTTATTTGAAAATAGACTTATATTGGATTTCTTTTTCCCTCTTCTTCTTTGTATGTGAAAACAGGGAGAGATTTTGAGATAAATCCATTTTAAACAAGTTAAGAGTGTAAAATGGATTAATCACAAAAGTAGTCGCTGTTTCTGGATAGGTGTTTATGTTATTTGTAATTGATTATTTAAGTTTTCTTTTTTTTTAATTACATGTCAGTTAGATTAGTTGGAGCATATTTTATACTGTTTAATCCTATCAGCTTTTTTGTAACACCAAGAACATGGTCATTGTAGCTCTACAGGAATTTCGTTTACAATGAAACCATATTATATTCAGAGTTACAACGTCTATATTTTCAATAACTTGTGAATTGAATAATAAAATAAATGGGGATGAAACAAGGTTCAAACGCATTGACATTTATAATCATCCAATCAATCATCTGATCACCATTCACAGAAAACATACAGTAGAACCTTCAATTAGTCCACCTCTATCAAAAAACACCTCTACAGTAAAGTCGTTTTTCACAGTCGCAAGGTTTCATGAATAGACCAAAATGAACCTTTGTAACCTAACCACCTCTCCTATATTGAGACCACTTGAATCCAGGGGCGGTACTAATAAAGAGGTTCTGCTGTAAATCCGACAAAACGTATAAAAATTCCACATTCATCAGGACTTTCACCCTGCAAGTCACTAAATCCTCACCACATGGATCCGCTCCAGATGACCAGAGAGATGCCTCCATCAATCCGGCAGCCAATCAAAGCCGATCTCTGCTCGCTCCAGATGTGTCGCCCTTTGATGTGGGGCGCTAACGAGTGGCGGCGGCCGTGATCCAGACGATCCAGAGAGCGGGATGATCCAGACGCGACTGCGGGGGCTTGATGGAGCAGATAGCGACGGCTGGATCGTATGTACAGTAGAACCTCTCTATGAGGACCACCTTTGGCGACCAGTGTTATGTGGTCTCAATAGGGAAGTGGTTTCTGTATTACAGAGGCTCATTTTGGTAGCGTTATTAAGGTTTGGGACTGTGAAAAGTGGTACAGTAAAACATTTCTAATAAGACCACTTGTGAGACCGACTTAATGTGGTCTCAATAGAGAGGTGGTCTTTATATTGAGGTTTCCGTTTGAATAATTTTGAAGGATTGGGACCGAGAAAAGTGGTCTTATTGTAGAGGTGGTCTCAATAGAGAGGTGGTCTTAATTGGAGGTTTTACTGTATCATAGGAATTAACTGATTCCGGCGTTAGGGGCCGGGGGAGTGTAGTATTACAGTTCATCATTTTGCTGTAAATCACAGTCATTCAACACTTAAATTTTGTGATTCAAAATAGACAGTAACATCGTCGGTCTACGGTCATCTCTTTCACACTGTTGGAACCTGTCTATTAAGGCCACCTGTGGGACTGACCTCAAGTAGTCTCAATAGAGAGGAGGTCTCCTTTTGGAGGTTCACAGTGGTCTGTTAATGAAGGCGCCGAACCGTGAGAAATGAGCTTAATTATTACAGAGATGACCCTCTTTAGACATGTGGTCTTAATGGGAGGTTTTACTGTACATTGAAGTATTTTGTTACGTCAAACGTATCTTAAGGACGTATCTCACTTAGTATCACTTACGTGGACCCAGCAAGGGCACTCCCGAGTCTTTGCTCGTCAATGTGATCACCAAATGCATATTTATTCTCGCCATGGACTGTTTGTTTACGTGACCGTCTGTTTATTGAGTCCTGAGACCTCACACCACTGGTCCGTGTCCTGTAATAAACTACACTCGCCCAGCAGAGAAATAGGTCAATAATTTCCCTGGTGCAGAACCAGGTCAATTGCAATTACCATGATCACACACAGTGTGGAGCATTTGAACAGTTACAATACCAAGTACAGCCCAATATGACCACTTATACATCGAGACATCCTCTATAAGAAGACAATTTTTCCCAACATACCATGCCTGAAAGAGACCGCCTCTATTTCAATGATTTTGAGAAGGTGCATTTTCACTGTGATGCAAAAAGTTATTTTGGATGGCAATCATTCCAGGTGCATGTATTACTTCTCACAGATTTTGCTTCTTTTTCGAGCTAACTGTCAGAATATGCAAGTGTTGCATTGCCATTTAATTGAAATTCTAGCCGTGGATAAACATAGTTACGCTAGACTGGAGAGACCACAGATGTTCCTCACAACTAATGATATAACTCAACAGCTATGGGCTGGGCAGTTCTTCACTTCCACACACATTATATTCAATAGAACCCAGCCATAAAATTGTCCTTGTTCCCTGTTCTGTATAAAAGTATCTATTACTCTGGTATTTTTCATGTAATGCAGTATGTGTTGCTCAGGTCCCTTATGCAGAAACTAAACGCAGCCTAAAAATGCAAATTGAAATGTTAGCCTACCTGGCATTAAATGACCTAGAGCAAGGATTTCCATTCAATCAAACACCGCCATAATGATTCGAGTATGCAAGAGCATGCTTTAAATCTATTCATTGGATTTCAAATAGAAAACTGTGTTTACTTTTATTCCACTTTGCCTTAGGACGCCTCCATTGATCATTGGGTTAGTATTACTGAGGTCGTCATTATTTGATATCTTATTTGGATTACAAACAGAAAATGTTTGTTTTTATTTGTATTTTGAATGAGTGGTATGTATCCTAACTACAGAACTTTGTTTTCTTTGATTCGTTTAATTACTGAATTGATGTTTTTTTTCTGTTCCCATTTTCTTTTTTCTTTCTTCTTCTTTTTTTCATCTGACAGAACTTGTTGAAAACAATGAGGCCATGTTATGTAAATGGCGAAAATATTAGAAAATAAAATAAAAAGTCTAAATTAAATTATAAATTAACTAAAATACACGGTAAATAATAATAATTGAAATGAAATAAAGATTTATCAAACGTGGAAAAAGACAATTAAACAGAACTTGCTGAAAAGAGCAGCATCTGTGTGATAACTATTTATTAAATGTGATATAATGGGATGTAATTGGCAGATTTGTTTTATACCCGAAATTCATAATTATCACGTGTATAATCTACTGCAATAAGACCCCCTCTACAAATGCAACTCTCCATTTCCACGACCTCTACAAAGACACCAACATCTCTATAATAAGACCATTTTTAATACACGGTCCCAACCACCTAAATCTGAAGAGACCATCATAAACTTCTAAATTAAAAGACCACCTTGCTATTCAAGACCACTTGGGGCCAATACAATCCCAGTGGCGGTCTTCATAGAAGCGTTATACTGTATAATAGTCCATGCACTCGTGCAATATTCATGTCCTCGGTGGTTTGGTGGACAGCATAAGCTGACATTGCTCGCCAAACAGACAACACGACGACAAATGTTGACCGACTCCACGAATCGTGCCGAGTGTAAAAACTTGGTGACAGCAGCGATTGGACCAGTGTGGTCGTTCCTGATGTCATCGTGTTCTCATGTGTTTTCCCCTTTTTGGTCGTAGGTTCAATTTCATTCTTTCTCTCTCTTTTCTATGGCAAGCAAGCTTCTATCACTGTATTGGCATTACAGGTTGTAAAACCTGTCTTCAGCTATGTTTATACATTGGTAGGAGATTGCTTGCCATAGAAAAGAGACAGAGAAGAATAAAATTGATATCATCATGTTCTTGTAATAATTCGAACAACAGTGAAAGCCTCTCAAATATGACAATCTCTCTTTTGAAACCACCTTTATAATTAAATACAACAATTTATCAAGGTGCCTTTCAGTACTGTGAAGACTCCTTATCTATTGAGACCCTTGAGGTGAACGACCTAAAAACCCAGAAACTGTAGTCTGTACATCCTTTTTCATGTCATGTAGTTATTTGCAAATAAAATTTTGCATGAATTAAACAACAATAAGTTAGGAGTTAAATCAACAACATGATGAGAATTTCCATTATAAAATCTGGTTTTATGAACTGAAACCATTTAACAGTTTAACGATGGGGAATGTGATTCAATGTGTCAGAATGGACCGGCTATCTATTATATCATGAGGGCAGTGGGCTACCAGATGCACATGTTTTATTATTGACACATACCAGAACATCAAATGCAATAGAGACCAGAATTCAAAATAAGTTGCAGATGATATTTAAATAATCATTTAAGAAAACAATTTTTTAACGATGGACTATGCCATATCCCATGTTGTTGGTGAAGAAATAGAAATACTTCAAACATGAAAAAATTTACCCTAAATACCGCTTTATTTATCTCAAAGTTACCCCAACCCCGGTGTAGATGAAATGTGTTTATTACTAGAATTTTGAAACGTTGGCAACGAGTGCTTTCATTTTTTTCTAAAATCTATAAAAAGATACTTACAATTTACTGCACGCCTGTAATAATCTGGCGGTAAGAAATACTTATAAACTGTAGTTCCGTATTTTACTTTATGTCCTTCTGTTATTATTTGTTTCCTCACAATGACAGTAAGAAATGTTTACATAGTTCCGTATTCAACTGAATGTGATTTCTGTTTTCACGATACACGTATATATAATCCACTCACGCCAACTGACATATTGGAAACATGCGGTCAGACACAGACTTGTGTAATACTGCTTTAGCAGCCATATTGTTATCTCCTCACTAATCCCTCAATATTAATGCTCCTTCGCCATCTGCGCCCACTCATCATCCCGCTACTTCAGCCACTAGTACTTTGTGCACTTTCATCTTCACATTCCAGCTCTTTTTACTGCCTGGTCAACATTGCAGAGTCGCATTAGATAATTGCTGTGTGCATTTAAACCTTTACCTCTCTATCCACACCATGTCTGTAAAAAGACCATGTAGTGTGCGCCCAGACCTGTATAACACGACCATCTCTCTAACAAGACAACTTGATGACCATAGGGGTCTAAAAGATAGGTTCTAGTGTAGTTTCATAAACGGCACGGAAGACATTTTACATTTGAGGAATTCGTAGGTTCGAAAAATCGATTTAAATAAAAGGATTTTGGAACATTAGTTGCAATAGAGACACAATTTGGATCGTGTACAGTATTACCATGAATTATCTTTTAGACTTTAGCGAAATTATGATTACATGTGATGTCCAAAGCCAGATTGTTATCTACCGACCTAATCACGCCCATGTTAAATTCATGCGCAGTTGAATAAGTCCCTAATTATCCTGGTTGTAGCACTCATTAATTAGTACTGTAGCTTGCCTTCGTTTGGACATGTACTCAAGTTGTTACGATGAAGGATTGGTCGTCGGGGAGCAATTGATTGCTCCTCAAATAATCGACCTTCATTATCCATAACTACAGTAGAACCTCTTTGTTAAGACAACCAGTTGCCTGATTACAAGTGGTCTTTAAGCAGAGGTGGTCTTTATATTGAGGTTCATTAAGTCGGTTTATGAAGGTTTGAAGCCGTGAAACGTAATCTTACTTTATTATTAGAACACCGTGGATGTGGTCTCAATAGAGAGATGGTCTTTCTTTGAGGTTCTATACTGTTTTGCTCTTTTCAGGTTCTTATAAGAACAGGACTTAGTAGATTATCTATAAAAGTGTGAAATGTTTGTGAGTGACATTTAAAGTGTACTTAAGTAGTACTTCTAGAAACTGTCTCCAATTTTGGGGGGAAAGCTATTGCTTAATTTCTGTTTTGTTGTGAAGCTGGGAAATGTGTAGACTTGCAATCACATTGATACAAGAGATTCATTCTGTGTTTCTAGCACCTCGTGCCCACCTGCCAGTCGTGTTTTATCTCTTTGTGTGTGTTTTTCTCCAAAGATAAAACACTGCTTGAAAGACCAGGAATTAGTTGACAAACTCCACCTGTCTTAATCTACAGGGTAGGGGGTGCGGATATCATGTTTCATGGTTCGAACGGGGTGGGGTGGGGGGGGGGGGCTGTGATAAAACTAGGGCGGGGGTAGAAAACTCAACTTGTGTTTGTGGGACGGGGCTTGAAAATGTAGTGGTGGCCTGGAAAATTGGTAGTGTTTAATGGGATGAGGCTCAAATTTTCAAACAAATCTAAGTGCATGGGGTTTGAAAATCATACCACATTAGTTTCAGTTATTCACTCCCTTGGCCATACTAAATAGCAGCAAAGAACTTAAATAACTATAGCAGTCGAAATACAGTGTTTTATCTGCGAGGGAAAACATTGCTTGAAAGATCAGGAATTAGTTGACAAACTCCACCTGTCCTCATCTACAGAGTTTGCCAAACGATTTGGATAGAAGAAAAATCGTTGACAAGGCGGAGGTCCCATCAAAGTCACGCGAGAATTGCTGTCTGTGACCCCAGCACACACGACAACATAAATAACGCCTTTAATCTTATCTGCAGCCTTGTAGCACATGAACCCTACATAAACATGGCCAATTATTCACTTATTTATTGTGCAGATTAAAATCAAATTACCGCTCTTGAATCGGCACAAAAGATGCCTTTTCTTTCGGGGTTTGACTTACGTCTGTAGATCAACAAACGCTTCCTCGGCTCTTTGGACGATCTGGGGCTCGTGGAGGTAAAGAAAATATGGACATAGGCGGTGTCCGCTCCTGTATACCTCACACAGACACAGAGGGCGGGCGGGGACAGGGTCACGTCTGTACTTCCCACACAGAAACAATCGAAAGAAATAGCAAATAAAGAAGTAGCTTAGATTCATTTTTGTTACACAATGATGAAATAGAAGCTCAACGCCAACTTGGTGCCTTAATTAGCTTCTTTTCATGGTGTCCATTATTTAAAAAAAAATCCCATGCTAAATATTATAGCAGAAACAAACCTTTAAGTGAGTGAAGTACAGCTGTATGCACCAACAAGGCTGGTACTTGGATTAGGAATGAAAATACTAATTAAAGAGTGCAAACATGTTCAAAGAGTAAGGAACAGACGATTATTATTAATTAACTAGGGATTAATGCTAACACCATTAATATGAAACAAAACTACTTAATCAAAATAAACTCTATGCACCTTTATTGTCCTTCCTCTATTCAATTATTACGTTTACCAACTCACAAGCCCTTGCCTTCAATTTTCAATGAGTTTTAATGGTAACAAATGCATTCGCTTTGCATTTAGTCGGGTGCTTTTGAAGTGTTAAAAAGCCCACTTAATCATGCATAGATTAGTAAGGTGAGAGGGCGGTGCGAAACCTTGGTAGGTTCCACAAAACACCTGTTCTACTGCTTATTATGTTCTTTCTTTTGCGCAGCTAGCAGCCTGTCCTTTTACAACAGAACCGTTTTATCTCATTATTTACCAAACTGTTTTTAGTTTGAAGGATTTGTAATTTTTTCTACCCTGTACGATGGTCCAATCACTCTCAATACAAATATACAATGTATGAAATAGCAACAATGAGAGAATGATTAAGATTCATATTCAAAATGCTTGGTTAAGCATTTACCTGTAAAAATCTATTTTGCGTGATAGCATTCTGATAGAGAGGTCTTGCATATATATTCTGTGTTTTGTTTTCTGTTGTTGTTGTTGTTTTTCTGGCCAACTCAGTCGCCTGTGAGGTCTCAGAAAAAAAAACAATAAC
The DNA here is from genome assembly GCA_019095985.1 of Streblospio benedicti. Lineage (NCBI taxonomy): Eukaryota > Metazoa > Annelida > Polychaeta > Spionida > Spionidae > Streblospio > Streblospio benedicti. Next base: position 43,912,940 of record CM032665.1, read on the forward strand.
AGCCTACATCAGAACATGAAAATTAAATTTACATTTCAATGTCACTTAACATAACTCAATTACTCCAAACAAATGTTAAAATACAAGTCATACAGAATGTTATTCATACGAACAATGCGATAAAACTGTTGACCTCCCGGACTGGCCGGAAAGTATCTTAAAAACGGATATTTACGCCCAGTTTTTCTCCAGTGGCATTTGAAAGGCGTCAGAATTGCTTTCATCTATCAATCAATGTCCACAACACATTTGATTCAGACAGTTTTATATGAAATAAAACGTGATTATGACACTGGAACAGACGATATTGTTTGAAACAAAGAGCACTGCTCTGAGCTGTGCGCATCAGACGACATGAATCAATGCAGTACTTTTTGTCATGCTAATCCCCCTGAGAGGGATTAGGCCACGCTCCACGTGATCTTTACATACCGAGTGAAGCATCTCAGTGACAGAATCAATATTGCTGCCAATAATGGGACAATTTGACTCATCCACTTCACTGTCATTGAGTATTATCACCTATTGACTTGTTAAAGTACATCTAATGTTGGTGTCAATGGGGTGGAAGCGTCGAATCGCCCCCCCCCCCCCCCCCCCATGCCAGTCATGGTTTTTCATGGATATGCACAACAAACTGTGCTCAAGTTATGTCAGATATAGGTTTTGCCAGTAAGTTGCCTACGGGTTTAACAAAACCAAGAACAAGCACAAGTTTTCCCACTTCCGGTAACACCGTTAGGAACCTATGTCTTTATTGATACCATTAGTGAACAGAAAATGTTTTAAGGGTTATGGGAAGTAGTAATTAAGTAAACGTCAGCATGTGGCACACTGGCAGACCCATGATTTTGGGGGGGGGGCGCACCCATAGATTTCATGGGGGTACAAATGCTCATGCAGATACCAAACCCTCCTATGAAAATGATTTTTTTGTGGGTGCAAAGGAGGGGGCGGACGTGTGTCCACCAGTTCATATTGAAACTAGTAATCAGTGTAAGATTCTTTATGCAGCCACATTGAAGAGAAATGCCCCAGGAATTTTTTATTAATTAAAACAAATATGTCAGTGTCTGAGACATTGAAAGGAAGCTTTTATGGCAGAGACCTAAAGTAGCCAGGAGGTGACATAAATGGGAATGGCTAAAAAGCAAAGCACCAAATAAATAAGTCACATGACCCTGCAGCATTCACGCTGCGCAAATTTACGTGCAAAATGAACTGACCTTTTGTGACCACATTAATTGGGAAGACTGGCCAACTGCCTGTGCCATTGTTCACAGTATTGAAGCCATCAATTGGGATGAAAATGTTAGCAGCAAGAGACGAATTGAAGGGAGCTACATTCCCCGAGTTTAATCTACTGGTGACGCAAGCCTGTAATTGTCATTACCAAGCTTGAAGTCCAACTTAATGATACAGGCCTTTTAGAGGTGAATGGAAGCCACAGGTGGCCGATTCTATCAACAGGCATGCCCCAGGGTGGAGTACAGTGCGACCTGCCATTAAGACCGCCTGTTTAAAGGGACTACCTGTATAATAGGACCGTTTATAACACTCCTAATCTGGAATAAGGAGACCACTATGAACCTCTATACAGAGACCACCTCTCTATTGAGACTATTTGAGGACTGTCCAACAGGTGGTCTTGCTAGTGAGTTTGTATTGTATTCATGGTTCTCCGGGGAGTTTTAAAACTATCAGCGATGTGCTGATGTCATCTTTATACCCGTATAAATTGACTGTTACGTGGAGGTCGTGAAATGTCAACAGATACAGATCTTAATTAAGCAGTTTGAGCATAATATCGGATCTTTATCGTGTGGGACAAACGTGAACTGTATTTATGACTTATTGTCAGACACCGACTGCAATTGTACTGTTGTTTTCAGGCATTATGGAGAGAATCAAGCGTAGCATCCCCATCTACCTTGTATTGGGCTTATTATCACTCAAACCACATGTTATTTGCAGAAGAAAAAAAACTCATCTAAAAGCCATAATATTCGTGGAGGATTATTCGCAAACTCAGCCAATCAAATCGCCAGCACGTATTGACTTTGAACTGTCAATCATGACAGTTAATCCGTTTGAAATGTTAATAATCCGTCTGAGGGCACCCATCGCCAAGCTCTCTCCCTTTGCTTCAGAATGCCACACTCTGGGATCTGGACCTAGGTGTAACTTACATTTCAAGAACACGCCGTGTCAAACATTACGACCCTATATGCCGTGATCAAAGTATCAGTCAACCAATTATTTCATTATTCACAAATTAAAGGCTTGCGTTTCTCCCCGGGGGAGTGGTTTATGACATATTTTATGACACCCTGTAGATTTCCAAACCAAACCTCGCACACGACATCGCATGACATCCAAGGAACCTAAAGTCTCTGGACTTTTAAAGCTTGTGCCAAAAGTATTAATTCTGTATTTAAAGGATGAGCCCGAATAGAAGAGAAATCTTGGATCCACCACTAGTTGAAACTGATAAAAAAACTTTGTTTACTGAAATGAAAAGGTGAATTAACATCGACTTTCATTCGATGTATCATATTTGGATAAGAGAACTGCAGTTTATTTTTGTCATAGAATGAGTAGTTCAAATTAGCAATAATTGAATCAAATTCTTAAGTGAAGATTCTTTAACATAGATACAGTGGAACTTCCAATTAAGATTACCTCTATAGGGAGCCAAACTCTAAAATAAGACCATTTTGCGAGGCCCCAATTTTTCTATACAGAGACCATCGCGAACCTTCTTAAAGAGGACCATATCTCTATGATTGAGACCACTTGAAGTCAGCCCTTGTGTGGTCTTAACAGAGAGGTTCAACTGTAAAATCCAAGCAGTAAGGTATTTAAATGTCAAATGCACAAAATGTGTGTCATTCTGCAAATTTAACCCAAAGAAGTGGTAAAAGGCACCAACTGGTTGTAATCCTCAAACATGTGTACACATGTACGCTTCAGAACTCTGCCTCAATGCCGGGTAATATGACATTTTGTGATTTTAATAACTTGGCAATCACCTGTTTTGTTCACTGACCTTGAGTCAAGGGTGTATTTTGTTGACATGTACTTGGAGAACACGATTCTCATTTCAGGTTGTTTGGGGTTAATCACGTAGAGGGCACAGAATCGCTAATACCCTAATCCTTTTTCTGTTGCCTTTCTCATGGGGTCTTTTTACACACGCCTTAGTCAAGATCAGATGACATTTTGTGTTTCACCAGGTTGAAAAGTAAAATTCATCAAAACATGTACAGTTGTGGCCATTATTTTAGGTAATATACAGTTTGGCTCATGAAACAACTAAACTTTATCATTTTATTAAATTCCCTTTTATATCTTTTAATGCTGGGTCAAAGTGCACAACTAGACAACTTTTTTAATAAAATTGTTTGGATAATCGTAAGATTTTTGGTAAAATTTATGATACATATTGATAATCTTAAGGACTCATAAATGGTAGGCTATTCATTGATTACTGTAAAAATTAAGTTTAATGAAATGTAAATATATATTGGATTTTATACATTTTTCATAAGATATAGATAATTCAATTCTAATCCCTCTTAAAGAGGCTCTTTGAATATATAGTGCCAAGACATTCATAAAAGTATCAAAATTATTCATATATAGAATGTATATTATTCTCCAATCAACAAATAGATAAGAGCGTTTACAGATGGGACCTAGTCCTAGGATAAACAGATTAAAGTTCATTATTTTATATTTATCAAGAATTCATTTTGAAATTTTTATTGATAATAAAAGAGGTCTTAAGTGTCCATTGAAGAGTTTGTGGGTTGGATACATGACATTGACAGTGAAGATTCTTTGTTAATGGAATCGGACCTCAGAATGTCTTATACGGGTGTTCATATTTATACTGTAACTTGAAGCATTTCAGAAATAAGCTGGTTTTTATCTGTTTATTATAGTTAAGTTGAAATAATCGATCTTGGCTGGTTCATTGTTTGGAAAATCATAAACTGTTTTACATTAAAAAAAATGTAACTGGAATATCTGCATGAAAATGATTCCCAGAACCAGCAATGTAATTTATCAGATATTTATTACATTAAGCACTCGTGCCATTTGTGTCCCTTATTAATTTACAGTGACCATCATGGGATGTAAAAATGACTGTATCTAGTTAATATATTTAAAAGAGGTCGTAAGTGTCCATTGATGAGGGTTTGAATTTGTAGTTAACTTTGTGCAGATTATTTCTTTGGTAATGGAATCGGACCTCAATGAAGATGAGGTAATGGTCAGTATATGTAGTGCTCATCCAGTCATTGTAAAATGAGCTTCATTTTATCAAGATTTAATACTCTGACTTTGTACATAGTCTGTTGAGTATGTAACAGTTCGTCTAGAATTTTAGATCCAAACTTAGACTGAAAAACAAATGACGTATCTTGTGAAAATACGAAAGTCCAGTGGGAGATGTCCAGTTAAGATTTTGTGCATTAAGTACTCATGTTTTAATCAGCATGCACAAGTCAAAACAATCTGTGATACAAATATCTTTGATGATGTGGAAATGTTCTTAAATAAGTCGTCAAAATAAGTCTTCTGCAAAGACACCCCCCCCCCTAAAAGAAAAAAAAGAAAAAAAAAAGATTAGAGGTTTTAGGTTTGGTAAGTTTTGAACGCTTTTCCTATTCCCAATTCCAGTCCGTAGTGTCAAAGTCTATCCATATCTTAAGAGATAGATTAAATGAATATATATTATCATATATAATACAGTGTTGGAAATAGCTGTCAGCCCCTCCGTCCAGGGCAAGTAACTTTTGTTCAGGGCAAGTAACTTTTAGAGTTGCTTGCCCTGATGTCCGATAACTTTTTGATATGGATCAATCTTCAACATTGATATCAGTATTGAGTTCAAAACCAACTTTTATTATTGACTTCGACACACTTGTGTCAATTTAATTTCTACATGTTTTATTAAATAATATCAACATTGCCAATGTGATATATTTCATATGAAATGCCACAAAGTGCACCCAAGACCATGCAATATCAAATTGTCAATCAAGATGATGCCCTCTCACCCTTTTTGTATAATAATGTCAGGGCAAGTAACTTTCATTCAGGGCAAGTAACTTTTTATGGTTACTTGCCCTGATGTCTGACAACTTTTCGCAGTGAATTTTCAACACTGTATCATTAAAGCTATTGCTATTTGTTGCATGTTATCTAAAAGCACAGACTTTTTAAATCAAATTGATTACATTATGATCCAAAACAAAGGTTCATGTCAGGATTTTTGATGCATTACAAAAAGGAGGTATAGTGTGTCCATAGAGCAGGTAATGTGTTACAATTTTATGATATGGCTACAGTGCCATTAATACATAACGGAAACAGCATTCTTCATTTGTCTATCATAACGTAACACGCACTTGATTCAAATTCTTTTCAATTATTTCACCGGCCATTGTGAGACACCTGCTATAGCTTTATGCAAATGAGGCTTGTCGTTTTCTGCAAAAACGCTGTAAATATTAATTTAAACACGTTAGCTTTTGAACTGCAGCTTGTTTCTATTTGATTAAGATAAAGTTTTATACGTTTTAAGTGATGCTAATAAAAGTTTACGCCATCTTTATATTGGAACGTGTAATTTTTACATGACAAGAAGTGCGGTTTCACATGGTCGATGTGCATACCAAACAAAGGCCCTGTCAAAACCAAATTTGTGAACACGTTTTTTCATAGAAACTGTGGGTTAATCATTAACCGCATCAAGTATTTCGATATTAGGTAGCAAGGTGACCAGATTTCATATGCATGTGTTGTAGATTTATAACAATTGTATTAATTTTTTTAATGAATTTTATTTTTAGCTATGGAGTGTGCACACTATTTTATAGAATCTGAATTCTGATGTGTCCAAAATGTCAGCGAAAAAGGTTTGCTTATTATCTGAATGTACTAGTATCTAGGAGCCTTATCTGTGCAGTGGCTGGTCCAGAATATGTATAGCACCAGGCACCTGTGTGACTAGCCCCACACTAATTATTCTGAAACTGACCTAAATTGCAGCATTCACCACAGTCACAATATTGTATTACCACTTGCCCAGGTGACTTACCACCTGACCCGAAGCTAAGTACCACCTGCCCAAAAATGATGGGATGTATTTATCATTATTTTAACCTACCACAAGATAAATTGAACAAACTAACTTTATTGGAGCATTTTATACACTTTGTTTTATGTATGGGCAGTAAAATATTTTTCTTATAGTATATGTATAAGGGTAAATATTGAAGAAAACATTTTGAACTGTATCCGCCATTTTGTTTGTGACCTAACCATGGTTTAGCACAGTGTTATTGTCGCCATCAATATATTTATAATATAATGTCTATGTGATTATGGCTATACAATGCTACAATTTTGTAACTACTGTGTGACAAAACATGCGCCTCGCGACCCGGGTGGGGTAGTACGTGTCTCCAGGACTGCAGAAACCTGATCCTGTCACAAAGTGCCCAAAGTATACCCTGCTCCAATACCATTGTCTACTTCAAAATACAACCTGTTCCAACTTTGCCCCCATGGAGCACACTCGATCTGTACAAATGCTGTATGTTCACTGTATCCAGCTGTACAATCTTGTGACCCGGTCCGGGAAATAAAGCGAAATTTGACCAACTGGATCTGCCACTGTTTATTTGAAATTTTATTATATTGTCATACGCTTTATTTTGTATAAAATAATATTATTTCCTTTCCTTTGTACGGTTTTGCAAATAAGATATAGATTTGACCAGTAGAAAACAAAATAGTAAATATTAAAGCCTCATTTGAATTTTGCAGGGAAAGCTGACGTCTCAAGAAGCTGAATATGAAAAATACAAGATCACGCCAGAGGAAGCTCAGCTCATTATCGAAACTACAATTGTAGGTAAGAAACATGTGCTGCAAACGTCTGCTGTACCATCGCAAACAAATCCTACAAAAACAACATATACATTTGAGTCAATGTCAATTGATTAACAATTATATTAGATAAGCTTTTTGTGGAGGTTTTTATAGATGAAAATAGGATTTGAAGGAAAATACGTAATTTATATTAACAAATAAATAGTCCCAAGTGTAAATAAGTGAACCATCCACATCAGAGAGCTCAACTTGAGTGATGAAATTGGTAAGTCAATTTATTGTAAAAACAATTTTTTACCATAAATTGACTTAGACTACCAATATTATAATTTACATAAATATATATAAATTGTTTTTGTTACAATTCAGGCAAGGATGGCATTGCAAAGGTTTATGAATGTAAAGAGTGCCAAAAACAGTTTCCGACTCGATACCAACTCACGCGCCACCTCAAAATCCACACGGGCGAGCGGAGGTTTGTGTGTGACGTGTGCAACAAGGCGTACAAAGAGCACAGGTGAACAGGTTTTTATACTCTATGTGTCTGTCGTAAGTCACAAAAAGCCACAGCCATGTATTGAAATTTTTCAATCTATTTAATTTGATGTTTAAAAAAAATGGGAAAAAAATTCTGCAAAAATGTTAAAAAATTGTAGATGTGAACTACTGAAAGCAGAATGTTTTGTCAGTAATAATATGAATGGTCGAGTGTATAAAAGCTTACTTTCCGAATGAAAATGATGAACATGAAATGAAAAAATTGCAAAATGTTTTCAAAATGTAAAATTTTAGTCCACCATATTTCTTCAGAAATGTGCAATATGAAAAGCCTGAAAATCCAGCAGCACTGTGATTATTTTAACAGTTTTTTCCTCCTGTTCCCTAGCACGTTGTGGCATCACAAGAAGACTCATCTGGAGGTGCCCGGCCACGAATGCTCTGTTTGTCACAAGCAGTTTTCTCGCAAGCACATTTTGAAAGAACATATGCATCAACACTTGGGGGTAAATATCTTGGCTGTTATATAAAGAGTGGGTTATATAGCCTTGATGAAAATAAATTCACCAAATTTTTTTTCCTAAATCACCAGTCACCAATACATTTCATTGTCTTTCACCAACCCCAAGAAATTGTAATTGAATAGGTTTCATCAATTCACAATTCACGCTCAAGATTTTGGGCAAATCACCAATCACAGCCTTTGTGATGAGCAGATCACCAGTCACCAATGATAAGATTCCATCACATTTCACGCACGTAAATACAGGCAATTCACAACTCACGCTCAAGATATAGGGCAAATGATCAATCACATTTTTGCTATATGACCCCCTCTATAAACAAGAAAGTACATGGTATAGGAAAGTTTTAGCCACATGTTTTAGTACTGATTTAAAATTTGTGTTTAGAAAAGTTAAACAGTGAAATTGTATTTGTAATTTTGAGATGATTTTAACATTCTCGTGGTTTCTGGCTTAAATGTGTAATTGCGAAAGAAAAAAGGGCTTAGAAATAAAATTGTAGTGTTTATTTGGGTGCTAAAATCTGAACAACCTTTTTGATTTAGGTGAAACCCTACACTTGTGAGATCTGTGGAAAGAGTTTCAGGCAGAAATCGTCACTGTATGTTCATGCGAAGATCCACAAAGATTCTAACACTGATTGCAAATGTGTACTGTGTGGAAAGGTGCGTGTGTTTATAATAAATAAGATAAACTTTTCATCTGTACATACACATAATACAATGCATTTTTTACCCAAGAAACTTTTGAATGCCAGTTATATTGTCAGAATTATCTGTATAATCTGCTATAGAAGGTGTCGTTATGGATTTACTTATTAACGAGACTTTCTGGAGATAAAAAAATTCTCAAAATGTGCTTGTTTTTTATCTTAGTATAAAAGTACATGCATTTCCCTTTTTAAAAATGTATAACACTTCAGGGGTTTCGGGAATAGATTTTGGTTTATGGACCATACAAAAGATCATGTATACAATTTCGGTACAGTCAAAATTAACATTGACTGAATTTTTCATTGTATTTTGTATGATCTTTTATATAGTCCATAAACCAAATTCCATTCCCGAAACCCTTAAAGTGTTATACATTTTTAAAAAGGGAAATGAATGTACTTTTATACTAAAATAAAAAACAAGAACATTCTAAGAATTTTTTTATCTCCAAATTCTTTTATATCCAGAAAGTCTTCCTTAATGGTAAAAAAATAGCTTAAAAAAGAGAGAGAGGTTCTGTTTGGCTCAGTGTTTCTGTGTTGGTTGCAGTCGTTTGCCAGTCTCCAGTCTCGCCTGCATCATGAGAAGTTGTGTAAACTGACACGATCCGTGATGATCTACCCGTGTCTCATGTGCACCGAAGTGTTCGTCTCAGAAGCATTGCTCCAGATCCACAATAATAAAGTGCATATGACAGACGCTGAGAAGCAAAATGCAAAGTTAGAGGACGATATTCAAAAAATGCTCAGTGTTCCAAGTCCTTTGCTAGTTTTGCCAAACAATGGCAGGGGTTTGGGTCAAAATTATGTGATTGTCAAGCAAAATGAAAAAGCTGTAGAGATCGAGGGTCAGAAAGGTGAAAAAATTGCAAGTATTTTGAAAATTGAAGCTAATGGTTCGGAGGAGGTGGAAAAGAAATTGAGTAAGGTGAGGGGAAAATGTAAAAGTAAAAGTGGAGAGCAGAAGTTAGTGGATATATGTCAGCTAAACGTGAAAATAAAGGAGGAAAATCAAAAAAAATGGCAATGTGAGTGAAAATGAAATGAGGGATAAAAGGAAAGGGTCAAAGTGCAGGACAGAATCTTATTCAAAATCTTAATAAACCCATAATATATGTAATACATAATCCACCAAATACGTCAGTGATAGCTGAAAACAATATTGAAGTATCAGGATCTCAAAACATCGCACCAAAGCTTCTTTCTGATCCAAATAGTATCCAGGTTTCAACAACTATTGGGCAGCATGCTACCCTCAATAATAAGTCAGTCGTCAATGCAAGTGACTCAAAATCTATTGATGTAGCTTCAAATAATGGAAATCTTATTAGAGAACAAGTTATTTTCATTCCAACAGAAATTGCTTCCAATCCTCAATGTGCATCGACCATAAATTTGGAGCAACAATTGTTATCAACACAAGGTTCTGATGCGAATAGTGATTCAGAAACAAACAGTTCTTCAAGAGTAAATCGTGAAAAGGAGAGCAATGATGGGAAAGAAGAAACTGGTCATAATCTGTCATCAAGTAGCCATATTCCAAAATCTGTGTTTGTTCTTGTTGACTCAGCTCCTTCTACTGATCACAGCATCAAACAGAACATTCCAGAACCAGAACAAACAAAAAACGGAACGGAAGAGGCGACTTTACTACCTGCTGCTTCAAATTCATTGCCTGAAACTTCTGAAGGTCCCTCTTGCCAAGGAAAAATGGCCAAACCAAAGCTTGATGTGGTTGCAGATGATTCAATAGAGGGCTTAGGTGTAGAACATAAAACAGCTGCATCTTCTGAAAGAGCAGATAATTCAAATGATGATGTTGCAAAGACCAAAAGTTTGACAGCAAATGCTGATCGCCTTCCAGTGAAACCAACAGACGACATCGATCGTGAGGCTGAAGCTTTAATGACTTTGGCCGGAATGAGCGACGGGGAGATTCACATTCCATGGATTCAGAAAGCAGAATCGTGGGTTCTGAATCTCATTCAGGTTGGTACCATATTTCAAACGTACATGTGCTCCTAGATTTTCATCAATGCATTGATGTTTTCATACACAATCAGTTCACCTCATTGTTGTTCATCATGCTTAAGTATCTGGCAAAAATAGTACGAATTAGCATCCGCAACGGATGATCTAAGAAATTTTGTGAACGAAAAAACCCTTCAAAGTGTCATGGTCTTCATTGCAGGTTTACTACCAATCGCCTTCATCGAAAGCCAAAAGAAATCGCCGTCATCAACTGTCGAAAATTGACAGACAGCTTTTGTCCCACCGGCCGAATAAAGTCACCATTATGGATATGATTCGCCAGCAAGAAAACAAAGGGGTCAGTTTTTTGGGGTTTTTACTCATTTTTTACCGTTTTGCAAATGATACAAGTCCATAATATTATGAGATTTATTGATTTTAGTTTGGGGTTTATTTTTGGAGCAATTTTTGTATATGTTTGTAATGCAGTTTGAAGTGACTTATGTATATAGTATTTATACCACTGAATAAGTGAGTACTATGTTTTTGCTGGTTACTCAATGTTGCTGCCGAATATTATGGTATATTTTTTTGTTACAGGCAGATACCGAGGAAATGATTGAAAGACTGTGTGAAAAATTGGAGGTCAACAAACTAAAGATGAAAGAGATGGTGAGAATGTTGAAAGATGGCAAGAAAAGCTTTGTGAAGATGGACTATCCTAAAGATCGCAAACTTCCCCAAATTGAACACCTTCCAAACACTGAGAAAAATGCACTGGAACCATTTGTGATTGTGCCAATTGTGAAACAAAGTGATGGTATGGTTGAATGCTTGACAATTGTAAACAGTTATAAATATAATTTTAAACCGGCATATATTTCTGAATGCATGATTGGCCTATACAAAAACATTAATAATGTTAATAATTAACAAGTTGCAGAGAGTCACGTAAAAGCAACAATCGCGAGTCCTTTGGAAATACCGTCTACGTCAGTGGTGTCTTCAGTTACACAAAATTCCAGTCCTATTTTAGCCAATCAAATTCTCAGCACAAACTGCCATTGGTCAAATGCTATAGGATTAAATATCGGTGAAATCGGTAATTTCTTGAATTCGCAGACTTCAACGCAGTTAGCGTCAATAGACCAATCAAATGATAGAATTGACAGTCTTGTTAGCCACAACGAGCTGAAGGAAAATCTTGGTTCACTTCAAAAGTTAAATGTGGAACAGACTGATTCCCACAGAGTTTGGAAAAGTCATTGAAATTCACATTTTTTCAAGATCTGAAAAAGTCATTGAATTTTGTATGGAGTCATTGAAAAAATGAAATTTTGTAAAAAGTCATTGAAAAGTCATTGAGTTTTGGTTAAACTGGTAATTTAAATGCTGTTTGAGCAGAGATAAAAAATTTGTTATATTCCGCACCTTGATATTTTTCAAAAGTCTAATTTTTTTTTGCGCGAGACACTACATAATTTGCTAAGAAATTTCTTATCTGTAGATTTGTGGGAAAGAGGAATAGAAATCTATCGTTTACATATTATTGGCTTCTTCGATCTTTACAGAAATCATATTTAAATGAAGCTAGGTATCAAGAAAAAATTCTTGGAAAAATGAAAATCTTGGTCATTGAATTTTAATGTGCAAATTCTGTGGGAATCCTGATAATTTATGTGGTTGATATACATTGTAAAGGTTTGACGTGAGGGTTTCTCTGCCTGCAGGTAAGTTGGTGATGACTGTCCCGGAGAATCCTGCACACGTGCCAGTCGTGTGGCTCCAAAACCAAAAACAGCAGACGTTAAAGCGACCAGCGGATCCGATGTGTGGTCCGGTGCAGCCCAGGGGTAAAAGATCCAAACAGGTTTGTCTTGGTGATAAACCACACTGCTTTTGCTGTCTATTTTCTATTTTGTTCTGATCAAATTCATAGTACAGATCCAGGGGCTGCAAGATCCGCTTTTTCACCCCCCAAATTTCATTTTTGTGGTGTTATTTGCGTGAACCTTCATGTGTATGAAACCCGTAAAATCCTGTGGGCGGCCCACTCCTGAAAACCTGGATCTGCCAGTGTATTCGTTCATTAAAATTAGCATTAGTGATGTGGTAACTTTTTACCTTTTCATTTCTTTTTCTTATTTTTCTACCTACAGGTTTCTATTTTGCCCAAAAGACCAGGCATGAAAATGACAGAGCCAGTGGTTGCACCGAAAAAGAAAACCTTGTCGGAAGCGAGCAAGCGTCTGCGCCATCTGATCGAGAGTGGCGCGCTCAAGCCGCCCACGACGCCTGGTCGACGCGGTCCCATGCCTGAGTTCAAGCGACCCGCGGCGCTGCCACAGAAAATCCACGGAAAGACGGCAGGCCAATTGTGCTCGAAATTGGTACGTAAAATTGTCAATCTTTCCTTATACAATGTAATGCTATCAAATATGTTGAATAATTACAAAAACATATTACGGTGAAATCAACTAGCTACCTATTATATAACTTTGTTGAATTAAATACTTATAAATTGTAAGCTTTCATAGAGTCTGCTTTGAGCAGTGGTTATATTTTAGCTTCACATTTTAGTTTACAAATATATACATTTACTTTAATATTATTGTTTTTTCCTTTCAGAAATTGGATGCGAAACTTAGTAAACAGGTGCTTGGACAAAAGAATAATATGGTGTCCATTGTACAAATCCCTTTACAAATCCCTGGAGCATTACAGCAGAACTTACAACCATCAAACTCACCGTCACTGGAACAAGTCTCTATTATGCCAGGGCAAAGTCTGTCAGCAGTGCAGGTTTCAGAAAATAGCACCGTTCAAGTTGGTGAGAGTCACGTAAAAGCGACAATCGCGAGTCCTTTGGAAATACCGTCTACGTCAGTGGTGTCTTCAGTTACACAAAATTCCAGTCCTATTTTAGCCAATCAAATTCTCAGCACAAACTGCCATTGGTCAAACGCTATAGGATTAAATATTGGTGAAATCGGTAATTTCTTGAATTCGCAGACTTCAACGCAGTTAGCGTCAATAGACCAATCAAATGATAGAATTGACAGTCTGGTTAGCCACAATGAGCTGAAGGAAAATCTTGGTTCAGTTCAAAAATTGAATGTGGAGCAGATTGATTTGAGGGAGAATGCACCAAAAGCAACATTCCCCAGCGATGCCAGTGGTTTGATTGATACAATGATGTCGTCTGTAGAAGCGGTGAATTGTCTATCAAAAACCATGTCACTTGGCCACGAATTACCCGTTTCAACAGAGTATTCTCCTGTGTCACCGGATTTTCTTCCTACATCGTCTGAGTTTTCATCATTAACAACGTCTTTTACAACTTGTTCACAAGGTTTTACGCCTGTATCATCAGATTATTCCACAGCACAATCAGAATATTCAACGTGCACTGAAAGTAGTCCCTTATCATCAAGTCATTTCACACAAAATGAGAATGAAGAAGCCAACTTGCCGTATGGTTATTCTCCTGCAGCTGACGAACTTACGAACGATCGTTTGAATATTTCTCTTGACGTCGATATTGCAGATCTTGCAAATGATAGTGACAACTCGATATTCAACCTGCTGAAACAAGATTCAAACCAGGATTTGCCCATATCACCTGAAAAATTCTTTAATCTCAGTCTTTCAAAGCAGCTTGAAATGGAAGACGCTAAAAGCGTCACCGTTCCTCTTCCTGAACGCTTTTTGAATCTTACAAAGTCCTTAGACTTGGAAGAAAATAAACGAGCATACTTGCCTATTCCTGAGAAGTTTTTTAATTTGAGTCCCATTAAGCTTGATGATATGGAAGATGGGGAGAAAGCCAACATGCTGGCGGAAAAACTCATTGACATTGCCACTTCTTCCATGCACAATTCCACTCTAAAAGATGACGAAGCAATCGAGCAGAACAACGATATAAGTTCCGAAGTATCAGACTTAGGATTCAGTCTTCTTCAAGACACCTATTCTGATAACTGTAGTAAACAAACGAAAACCATATCCACTCCTGATACAACTGCCATTCAGGACAATGCAGAATTCAACGACATTGCCCTTCTAAGTACAAGCACATCTTCACCTGGGAAAAGTATTTTGCAAGGACAATTTTCATCATTCTCCTTTTCAAATCAAAATGAATCACTTTCCCCTGTGCGTCCAGTTTTAAGAGATTCCGACAGCACAAATAATTCTCCACTGAAGGATGATGTCTGCCTGGGATTCAGTCAAGCTTCTTCTCAAACTTGGCATCGCGCAGAGATACAAACCGAGGATTCCAGCAGTCAAGCAGCAAAAGATCCATATCCGGCTCTGGATTTTTCGTCATTTCTTCCCGGAGAACTGGATCTTAGTAACTCAGTTGGAGGATTTAAGGAAGCTTTGTGTGTGGCTGACACGCCACCTGGTAGATACACGGACAGTAAAAAGGATAAAGATGATGCTAGTGATTCAAGAGGTTCTCACGTGAAAATGGATACAAGTAAGAAAGACGATGGTCTCGATTGTTTAGAGTCTTACGCTGATGGGATGAAAACCGGCTACCCTGGCGATGAGGAGGATACGAGAGAATCGTTCTCAATAGTCATGGAAAATATGAAACAAATTCACCAATGAACAATACATGGATAATACGTGTAGTTGGATTTGTGGATGTTACTGCAGTGTTGCATATACAGTGAAGTTGTATTGGCTTTGGGCATGAGAGGTTTCTTCTCTAAGTTTTTAGGATTGCGTGCAAACATGTACCATGTTTATGATGAAGTATCATATTTGTAGTTGTTTATATTTGTTCAACAGTCCCTGCAGATTGTTGCATGCAATGCTAAAGACTTGGAGAAGAAATCTTACATGTCAATGGATTTTTTATATTATACATTCCATTTAAAATCTTAAGAGCAAATACAAAGTAGAAATAATACTTGTTAGCATCTCCATTACAGGTGCTTTACTTGACCATCAGTATTTTTGGCTCTAGTAGATGCAGAAGTTGCACATTTTTTTTCGTATCTAAAATATTTTTAATAAACCATTAACGGCTCTAGTTTTGAACCATGAAAGCTTGTGTAATTAATGTCTGAGACCATTAACATTTTAATACCAGAATCATAGTCTTCTAATTGGCTTGAGCTGGAAATTAAATACAAATATGAAATGGTACCATTGGACCATTATGATACAATTTTTTTTGCACACTAGAATTCATGATCTCTTTTGGAAGTCCCAATGTACATGTAACTTACTAACTGTATTTGTAGTCTCATCTTTGATCTCATTCTATTTGTCAAATTCATTTTATGAAATGTCGGGAGTAAATAATTTCAATTTTTCAGTCATTTGATCTCATGCTTTTTCCAAAATTCAATTAGTTAAGTGTCTGCAAAGACAGTAATTTCAATTTAGAATGTTCTATTTGTTCTGTACATCCTACGGTTCAGTGATGGCAGTGAAAATAAGCAAGAATTTTTGTGTACTCAATTTCTTTATTATTTGACAAAATTTTCTAGTCATTCTGGTACATATACATCTTGTTACCTAAGCAATTATGGTTAATTTTCTACTATATACTGTGTGTCCATATATTAAAGATTTTTTTTCTAAATAAATGTGTTAAACTGTGGAAGTCCTTATTAAACCGGTTCATTCACAATAATGTCAAATACACATGCACATATTTCCAGATAAAAAAGTGTACATCAGAAATAATTGTTAAACGTCATTAGTTTCCATTATATTTACAAATTTTTACAAGATCAAGTTTAACACGCTAACAATATCACACTTCATTCACTCTAGAAACAAAATACCGGGCATATCAAAAACATAATCTTTTTAAATAACTAGTTAATATGTTGCAAATTACAGAGTTCATGAACGAATCCGTCTAAGATCATTTTCATGCAATAATGTGGAAACAATCATCAAAGTCGACCTATTTAAAAAAAGTTCAAAGCTTATAAAAAATAAAACCTGCCATAATTTGTAACTAAATACTATCATAAAACTTTTGCAGCATCTAGTTCATCTTGAAACTTCTTCCTCTGCAATTAAAAACAAACATTTATAATTATTAAAGATAATGTCCAGTCAAAATCATATTTGTTCTGTAAAAATTAGTATCAATACGTTTTTTCTGTTTCAAGTTTAAGGAAATGAACATTTCTAATTTCCACGTAGACTATATCAGCATATACTTTGAAAGAAATGACACTTCTCTTAATGAAAGAAACGCATGGTCATGTGAATATTACATAAGCGCTTGGTTTTCGCTAAACGTAATGTTTATTTCTAGTTTGTTTAGATACTTACGATTTACTATTGAGCTTACAAAGATGTGCATGATAAAAGTAATGAGTAACCTACGTGATTGTCTTGCGTGTTGTCTCATTTTTCACTTGCTCGGTCGGTGCACGGTTAAGAACCTTCAAAAAGTCTGATGTTTTTGCTCTCATACGAGAATGGATGTATGCCTAAAAAATCAAACAATTATTCAACTAAAAAAAAACCATTTATTTATTTATTTGCCACAACAAATATTAATAATATAAAATTCAGGCAATTTACAATAATCATAAAAACATTTAGAATCACATCTATTATGTATTGACGAATAAAAATGATATCCGTGATAAAATATAACAATATATTCATTCAATGGAATGTGAAAGCAATCTAGACAAGTTGTTTTAATTTGGACATTACAGATGGTCTCATAATTGTTTTTTTTGTCAGATTCTGTATTTGTTTGGAGACAGAAAAACGTAATTTAGAAATTTCACAATGTTTAGTGTCCTCTTCAGGGAAAATATATACAATTCAAAATTAAAATTTAGAAACCAAAAACAACAAATAAACATTAATAAGCATATATAAGGTACAACCTCAGTGATAATAGGTGTTAAGATACGTTATTTAACTAGGTAAGTATTGCAAATTTTGTTCTATATTTCTTATAATAGTTAGTTATATGCATTAATTCTAGTTTAGACATGGTATAACACAGTTTTACACAGTATTGACTAGACAGTAGGTGTGAATTGTATTAATGGTGGTTTTCATAATGTATTCATAATTTTGACATTTAGGGATATTAAATCAGTGGTGTACATATTGGTTAAGCCATACAAGGATTAGAAACAGTGTAGGTTACAAAGTAAAGGGGGGGGGAGAACAGGAATTTATCAAGCTATCAAACTAATCTAATCCTATTGTAATGTCTACTCTAGCTACTACTCCTTGGTGAAATTCAGATTTGCTGTTCATTAGGTATCCATGATCGGATCTGGAGTTGTTGATCCTGACTCCGTCTATTTGTCTGGTTAGAGAGTCTCTGAAGTGTCCTGTGGGCTGGATATTGAAACTGTTACTCTGTCTTTAAAAACAATAAAAACACAATAAATTCCAAACAAAATTTCAACTATCAGTGTTAATTTTTCTTGGGAAAAATTTTCAATCTTTCAGATTGTCTTATATTCATTAAAATATTAAAGAGGACAATTTTCATTTTGAAATTGATAGTTTCCAACAAATGCAGAATCTGACAAAAAAAAAAAATTTCTAGAAAGAAGCCATTTTTTTTGGACATCACATAAAAATGGGTGAAAATTAGATTTCTACAATAGTGACTATTTCATGACAATAAAACAAAGATTCACCTTGGAGCACTTGATGTGGTAGTGCAGGTAATCTCGCAGTGTGTGGATCAGGTTAATGGTGTTGTCGCGGTTTTCAGCACAAGTGTGTCGCGGAAACAAAACTGGAAAGAAATCCTTGAATGAGTTCATCGTGTTGGTGATTAAGTAAATTTATTATTTTCATCTTTCACAACACTAAAGAATTCTTAAACGTTTGACAGTTTCGTCTGCTACTGCAGACATTTTCAAAAACACTACTGCACATGTCAGATCATGGTTAACTTGGCCGTAAACCATGATCTGCCATGCGCAGTAGTGTTTTTGAAAATGTCTGCAGTAGCAGACGAAACTGTCAAACGTTTAAAAATTCTTTAATGTTGTGAAAGATGGAAAGAAATCGTTAATCATTTACGTCCCCTCTATTACACGAAGTTCAAACGGTCATCATGTTCATAAAGAAAAACAATAAAACACAAAAGTCAAAATAAATCAATATTTTAATTAATGTTATTTTTATTAATTTATTTTTATTGATATAATTTAATCAATATATAAACAAAATGCCATTTTTGAATTGCACATATTGTATTTAAAGCACAATTCTTTTTTATTGGATTTTGGAAAAAAAATGCAGGCCTACCAAATGTGATGTATCCAATGTTATCGCCCGTCCGTGCATCTGTACCCTGGAGTTCCATAGGCGGTTCTTTGTGAGAGAACAGAACTTGTGGGGCTTGCTGATAGCGCCGGCGGCCTTCTTTGAATTCCTTTCATCAAAAACAGCATCATTTCAAAGTATTTCTTATGATATTTCATATGCATAATCATATCGTTTTAAGCGTGCTATCAATATAGTTATCAAAAGAACACCTGCAAGAAGACTTTTCCAATTATTATGTCATCTTCATCTTTGAACACTGTGCTGAATATAACTGTTACTCTGTCTTTCTGTGCATCAACATACCTGTAATAAAAATTGATTATCATTACACACATGCAACGAAATTCAAACATTATCCGTTTCAAATATCGGTGTTGATTTTCCCTGCACTATGCTCACTCGTTCAAAGGCTTTTTCGTTGTCTTAAATTCATTAAAATCCAATGGTATAGATTATCTAATATTTTGAAATCTGAATGTCTAATTTTCATTTGACAATACTGATTGGATTTCTTGTTTATATAAATGCAGTGACTAATTTTGAGATGAATCCATTCTAAACTTAATGTCTTAATATTTTCGGACATCTTCCATATCCATCGCCTGAGATTTCTGTCACTAGGTGGCAGCACGTGACTGTAAAGAAGAAGTCTCAAACGATGGACATGGAAAACGTAAAAAATTATCAAGACAGTAAATTTAGAATGGATTTATCTCTAAATAAGTCACTGCCACTAGATGGCAGCACACGACATTAAAGAACTCTCACACAATGGACATGAAAAATGCCAGAAATTATTAAGAATGGATTCATCTCTATATTAGTCACTTTATTTATACAGAATTTCTAATCTTCATAACATTATGACAATACGTACATGGTCTCGTCATCTCTGTAGTGGATCACTGCTCTTTTGTGGCCACTTGAACCTTCTTCTTGGAAAGCAAAGTACTTTTCAAAAACAGACGCAAAGCAGTTCCTAAATAATATGAAAAAGAATTGGACAATCAACAATAAATAGCACATTTAAACGTTGCAATATAAATTTTATCATTACATCATTCTCAGTAAAATACAATGCATTACCTTTTCAGTAAACCGCCTTCTTCACTATTTCTTCATAATTCTGAGGAATATTGTCCAGACTGAACAAAATACTACGACTGTATCCTGTCAAAAAATAAAAACCAATAGAATTCAATTAATGTAAAGAAAACTTCACTATTATTTCTTATGGACACCTGTTTGAGTAGAAGTGTTATACTAGTCCTCATCAGTGAAATATAATTCCCAGGAAGTGATATTGTTAGGCAACCTGAGAATAAAAACATGCCCATAATTGTTAGGTGTCCTTATGACATGGATTTACAGTACTCAAAACCATTTGATTACATATATTATCTTTTTTTTTTTTTTTTAAAAAGTAGTAGCAAATATCCTTTGATATATCCATATACACTTTGGTGCAGGTATCATGTATTTTGTCAAGATAGTAAATTTCTTTGAACATTTACAAAATCAGCACACACTCAAAAACACGAAAATCCATTGAAAATTACAATGCAAATTGAGTATTTATATTCGAAAAGGATCAAAAGCATAAATAATAAATTTCATCAATTCTAATGCATCCAAGACCAATATTGATCTGAAAATGATGTACAAAAAATTATGAATCCAAACTGTTGATTGATTCTACTCTAAATTGAAATTAACAATTCGAAATCAATGTACATGTTAACATGTATTCAGATGTAACAGGTAACTGTCTTGGGAATCATTATTTTTTTGCTAGATATCACCTATGTAGAATATATATATAGACAAAATCCGGGTGATTTTGTAATATGAATTATGTTATCAGGTGAGTTCTTATTCTATCAGGCCTATCACGGCGATTTTGCCATGAAGGCCGAGCCATGAAGATAAAAAAGTCCTGAATCCTGGTAACATAATTCATTCGATGTCAATCAACGATCCAGGTTTTGTATTTATCATTCTTTTCTAAACAATACAACACTGTTTTTTAAAAAATGTGAAAAAAGTAGTCCGGCTGAGTACAAGCATGATAACGATTGTATCACCCCTCTTATTTTTGCTGCGTGATAACCCCTCTGGGTTATCGGATACTTGGGGAGCATGATAACCAATGAAATTACATGAAAGAGAATGATAAGACATTATTGCGTCTCACCGTCCTCGGTGTCACAGATCAGGTCCCCGTACTCCCGTCTCAGCAGGTCGTCCGCTCCGTGCTGCTGAAGATCTTTATAAAATTTCAGAGAGATTGAAACCTGCAAAATAATGTGACTCCGTTGAGTCTGAATGAAAGCGATGGAACATAAGTGGAAATAAGCGATAACAAATCGGTACAATTAAATTTCACCGCAGCTCTACGAAGACATGGGAAAGAAATATTTAACTCTTTGAAAACAAGTTTCACTCCCTCAAGAAAAGCTAATAACATATTTTATAGATAATCTAACAATCTTATTTGTTAAACATTATTTTTATTTTGTATTGATTGTTACATATGACAAAAATAAAAGATAATAAGTGATTTCATTAGTATTGAGCTGAAAAACTTAAATAAATGAGGAGAAAAATAATCGCACAATGTTTAAAACACAATAGGCCTAAACTAGCTGTAACATTTATACAGGCAACTTTGGTCAATATTATAATACAACATTATGTGTAAGTAAAACGTTCATATAAAATCAAAACTACTTACTCTAATCTTCGATTTGTCTTCATTTGGGTTTGAAATATGATAGAGGACACCATCAAAATCCGCCACTGTGATGTCCACAAGATCTGGCTTGTTGCTGCAAAGATACAGAAAGTCTAATAGTTACCGAGAATAAGTATGATAGAGATCAAGGATTGAAATTAATATAAATAGCAAAGTACAGTCTAGTGCTCAGCTTTTGGTAAAGGGGTTCAGTTTTTCTGCTTGCAGGCAATAGGCCAATGAGGTTTTGGTTTTGTTTTTGTGAAAATTTTATATCTGATCTTATCAAGGAAGGGTAGCCTGCCGAATGTGTAGCGCTCTTCCTTGCCCCTCATACACTGTAGATTTCTGTACCCCCCCCCCCCCCCCCCCCCCCCTCCCAACTGACACAATTTGTGAAATGGGGTTTTGAAGAGCCTAAAATGAAAGATCACCGTTAGTAATTACCATGTTAGCATAGTGGGTATGCTATGTGCACCCACACTTATCTATTGTGTCAAAATTCACACAAAAAGATTATCTCAAATCCGGATCTAATGCACATCGAACTTGGCATCACTCAAGTTAGTCACCTACACACCCCATATTCATATTGAATCCTTTATAGTATGCTTACCCTTCAAGCGCATTCTTAAATTTTTGAGTAAGAGTTTCCTCTACAATTCTGTTGTTAATTTCAAGTAAAATCATTGTCGATACTTATATAAATTGAGCTTAAGTTGGAAAAAAGTTAGTAATTTTTTTGTAACTTGTCAAAAGCGGAAGTGGAATAAGATCTTCGCAGTGAAAATCGGCAGGATTTTGATTGGACAAGTTTCGATATGACGTCAGATTGACTGCGAGGCTAATAACATTTCAGACGGTGTCTTTTTTTCTGACCTTCACATTTTTCGCAATAAAAGTAAAAAAATATAGGTGTACAACGAAACTTTTTAACCATGTATTGCTTACGGTCATTACAAAGACTTAGTAAGCCTGCTATTAGGCTGAATTTCAAAGGATCACATGCTGCGTGGAAGCAATCAGGTAACTTTTTGTCTAGTGTATTCATCGATTTGACAGACTTGTTTATTTTTAGGAGGTAAAATTATTGACTTTTATAAGGGTAAACGCAGTATAGTGAATATGTTTGAATGATCAATTCCATATCCCTCTTAATTGGTTAGTAAGGTGATCAATGTGTGCAGAATACGTGGGTCAGTGATTTGCGCCAGTTGACCACACGTGTCTGATGTAACTCCGGGTACTAGTCTAGTAATTAGTGTGAATGAAGCCCACATGGCCAAACATGGAGAACTAGTTATTACCACCTTACATATTCAAGTCTACATTAGTGTCCATGTGGAAATGGCATTCGTGTAGACCAGTTTCATTGAAAAGCATCTGGAGTAATCAATTACCTCCTCTATGAATACACCACAAGTCTGCAACTCCAATTTGACAAGTCTGACTACATTTTTATCCCGAAACAATACCTCAGAAGACCTTCAATAAATGGCTAATACTTGTGAATCAGAATGCCCGCGAAAGAGCAACTGTTTAATTGTTAAAGGGAGTGCTATCGTGAACATTAGGTGCTTGTCTAAGCAACTGAATCCTGCCATGAACTTGATTTTCCGCTGTGATTTTCAAATTGATACATTGAACATATAGTGAATGTATATGTCGATATTCACAATAAATGTACATTATATTATGTCAAAATTTCTATGATGTGTGGTGATTGATAAATGTTTAGAACCCATTTCCGAATTTTGCGTTCATTCACAGATTTCTGTTCATCAGTCTATGGTTTGCATGTATGGATAAAACAAAATTAATTGTGTATTCATAGATTGTTCTATGGCCCTACTTTCGTACATTCATACTCTCCATTCCTATGTGATTTAAATCTGCTTTGTGACAATTTCAGAAAGTTATTTGTGTTTATAAATGAAAACATTAAATATAGGTCAATAACAAGTGTCCCATATTAAGAATGATATTAAGTGAAGTGGTTCCTTTTGGCATTCAGTGTTCAGACAATCATGAATGCATGTCGCTATAGTTTGGTTTGTCTTAATACACTGTAAAAATCTTTGCAAATGTTTACCCTAGTAAGTTTAGTAACTTAGTTAATTTCAATTTGAAACTTGGGGCTTTATTGTAGAATACACTCTGTTTCTCTAGAAATAAACTGAATATTTGGCGGGCTTTGGACAGTGATACATATGCACCACCTTGCTATATTTGGTCACTTTATGATAGCCTTATCAGGTCACTTGGCCAATAACATAAAGAAGGCTTGAAGTGCATAGCCTTATCAGGTCACTTCATGCCTGTTCATGGTCAATAACATAAAGAAATGCAATGCTTTTATATTTAATGTGACCTGTTATCCTTTAATGATATTAAAGATTAATTGCATTTTCTATAACAGATTTAGCAAATGGCAATGTGTATTCACACCAGCAAATCGACCTAATTTATGAGAAGTGTGTGATGCCTTCTATGAATAGCCTATACAGGATATGCCATTCAGGGAGTATAGTCACCAAAGAATGCGTAATGCACTAAAGAACCCATCTCATATAACAGAATGGGAAAGTAAAAAATATAGATGTTTTTCCCCAACAACATTATAGTTGTTAACATTATAGTCACAGATTAAAAATAACCGCATACACATTATGTGATGTTAAAAAAGCCCTTCTTAGATAAGAATGTCACGCCTTAAACATATCACATGACTGGGTTTTTTTTTGTCTTTTTTAAAGTGAAGTCATCTAACAATGAAACAAACAGTTTATCTATTACATAAAACCGTCCAACAATGTCTGAAATATTTATTTTGATTTCATAACTTCTCTATTTGTCTGTGTGAACACATCGCCTATCACCTTATCATTAGGTAACAGGATCCTTTGTACTTCTGTATGATTATATAAGAATTTGACCTTGTGACCAGCAATATTCAACAGTAACTGTTCGTTTATGAAAACAATAAGACATCCATGGGGATACATATTGAATTATTATCTCAATCTCTGAAAACTCAAATTTGTTGAGAACTCTAGATTGTAACCATTTCCTCTTAATGAATACTTTGTATTATAACCTCTGATAACTCAAAATGTAGCATAACTTTGATTTTTTTTCTACTAGTTCAACTTATGTGGGTCTGACTATATAACTAAGAAGCAAACAACTGAGACAGCCAGTCATTCACCTGTCCAGCACGTAAAAAATATTCATTTACCTTGGCAGTTAAACTGTGTTCTAAAATGTTCTTTTTACTAACAAAATGTGTGCTCCATGTATCAATTTGCTTTTCCTAACATCTTTTATGCTTTTGATTTTAGTTATCCGAGGATTTGCGTCTCCCGTCGCAGCAGAACCGTTTCTCAATGGCAGCTCCTCCATGTATGTGGAGGAAATGTACGACGCCTGGCAGCAGGACCCAAAGTACGTGATAGCTGTTAATTGATATTATAGTTTACAATTCTGTAGTGCATTGTAGATGTATCATGTACTACTATACTGCAGGAGTTTTAGCAAAAAAACAGATTGTAAAAAAAAAAAAAAAAAGTTTAAAAAAAAAAAATCAAAACAAAAAAAAATAAAAATGTAAAAAACAAATGAAAAAAAAAAGGTTGTAAAATATGCCACTGAAATGGCATGAAAAATAGTAATAACACATTGTGAAGCCAACTATGAACATCGTGTATTTACATTTGTAATAATTTTCTGGCCATGGTTAGGTACAAATCTTCTTTGATTAGTTGTAGTCAGCATAATGACCCCAGTCACTGTTCAATGTTATAACAGGATTGAGCTGGCAAAACAGCTTCAGTTTTATTCTTCCTGGTGCGTTCCACAATTTTGTACAGGTTAAGGACTCTATTAATCGAGGTGCACTAAGAAGACCAGAATAGGCCATTGTCACTCTATGTCATAATATCGGTTCCTGGTCTCGATTCCTGGTCAAAAGCAAGTTTTGAGCATATATAGAGCCCTTGATATTCAGGGTGGCCATTGTAAAATATTTTATTACAATTTATTTTTCTATGTAATAAAAATTTTCTTTAATAACTGTGTTGGGTCATTATTGCTGACGTAAGTTTAAGCAAATTAGAATCAAAGCTACTACATGTAAATGATTTAGCTAATTACAATTTGATAGTGCTCTTTTTTTCAATTGAGAAGTTTTTGGTTCAAATTTTTGTTGGAAAGATCATATCAATTGTATTATCTCGCAAGATCATACAAAATGATATCAGCAATAATGAATGCTTTTATTGGTTACCCATTACTCAGGGTTTCTGCTGATTTAAATCACTGTAGGGGATCAATGAAATTTGTGTTAGAAAAATAGTCGGCATTGTTAGGTCATTTTTCATGTACGAATATTGATACATCAAAGATCCAATATAAGAAAAAGGAAGTGTAATTGAAGTGATTATAATATCATATTAGTGACATAAAGTCGTAAATAGATATTTATGAAATGTATTTCAAAGCCGGTTAAGATAATTGGCGGAGTTCACATTTTGCAAATTTACATGTAAAATTAAATGTACTTTTACCAAACTGAACAATTTGCCTCTGAAAACACATTTAAGATAATTGGCGGAGTTCAAAAACAAATTTTGCAAAGTGTACCCCTTTGATCCCACAGAACATAACAACACGTTTTAGGAATTTTACATATGTGGTAATCCGAAACAGAAAAACGGGTTGTAACAATTCAGGTGCCTTTAAAAAAGAGCAAATTTGTTTGTAATATTTAATCTTATAAACAGGGGTGCACGTTTTAAAGACAGGTGCGCTTATAACATTAACTTATCATTGCTTATATATATTTTCCCATTTGTTGTATATTTTTTAGATCAGTTCACAAATCGTGGGATGTATTTTTCCGCAATGCCGAAAATGGGGCCGCCCCAGGCCAGGCTCATGTGCGACCACCAACCATCGGAGGGAGCGCCATCGGGCCCATGCCCACGGGAACCAGGTGTGTCACCAGGACTTGAAACTAGCTTTTTACCACTTGGCCCACAGACAACCTACCAAACATTTATACTTGCCAGCGCAATTTTGCTTCCCTCACAGAGGAAAGAATAGTATGTCAGGTAAAAGCCACCTTACCAGGGACTTGTCAGTAACGACAAGAGATAATCCGACACATGTGGTCTTGTTGGCTCACATCCACAAGTTTTATTGCAGTGTAAATAGATTCACACAAAATATATGGACATGATTCTAGAACTTTTCAAAAAAAAAATTTTAGTATTGCTATTTTTGCTTGGCGGTGTTTTCAGCGCCATATCGGTGCCATTTACCAGCGGTGTGCCCATGACCGCCGGAATCTCGGACGTCAAAGTCATCGACGACCATCTGGCGGTGCAGGCCATCATCAGGTCATACCAGGTAACTGACCACCAATGACCGCTTAACCCTTGTCTCGCTGAGTCGGCATTGATAGTTTTGCAGCCCAAATTGACCAAGATCGATATCTGATTTGCCCCTCCCCTGTGGATGTGAATCATGCGTTTATTGTTGTGAATGTTGGCTTATATTAGGCTATAGTATAGGCTGCAATAGTGATTACTGCTTCCAGCCATTTATGTGTTGACATTAGTGGTGTTTATTTTCAATTTGATCATGATAATGTTGTTTATTATGTGCCATATTTAGAAAATTGACATCAATAATGTAATGCTGAAATACCATTACTCATTATTAAGTTAATTTAAACAAGCATTGATGATTTTCATTATAGTTTATGCCCATGTTCAATTATAGTCTGAACAATAGAGTATATGTACAGTGAAACTACTGTCTCTGGATGCTAATTAAAGGACAGATCATTTGTCACTATGCATGACTGAACGTAATGTTTGTTCAAGTTTTAATTACAAACTGGTCGTGCAAAACTGTTATTAAAGAAAGTAAAGATCTCGGCAATGTATGGATTGTGCACAGGTGGTATCTGTTCAGCTGTAATAGTTTTGGCTGCTATTATTATTCACCAATAGTTTGCTTTAGACACATGAAATGCCCATGGCAAGTTAACAATTAATTAATGATCTGCATCTATAGATTAAACATAGTTGTAGGTATCATAAGCTAAATGAGCTTATTATATGACTTGTACTGGACATTGTTAATCAATCCTGTACATAAATGGATCTTTTCAAATTTGTTTTTGTAATATTCAAGTAACACTTTGAATAGGCTTTTTGTTAGTCAAGCATGTGACTATTTTCCACTTGCTTATATTCTTAGAGCTGCAACATGGAAACAGCTGTTTTTACAAATTTCAAAGCATTTCCACATAATAGGATTTATATAACTGACATCAAACACATTTTCATAGTCATAAAATATATATACATATACCCAACTGTCTCGCTGTTTTTAAAGAACAACCATTGTAGATTAAAGAAAAACAAAAAAAAAACATGTATGCAAATTATCTATTTGAATAAGTACTGCATCTATATAGACATTCATATAGTCAAAGACCTTGTTATTCAGAGAATTTTTCATTTGCCATCTAGAGCCAAATTACTTACATGGTTTATTCATATTCACTTTTTAAAATTAATACTTGTTAAGAATGATCCCCATGTGTCACTGCGCCCCCGTTTGTTCAGGTGCGGGGTCACAACATCGCCGACCTTGACCCTCTGGGCATCGCAGCAGCTGACCTCGACCAGACCATCCCCCAGGAGCTCATGGTGCTTCACCAGGACATCCAAAACAGGCACAGAACAGGCTCTATTAGGTAAAATGGTTCACCTGAGGGTTTTACATTAGCTACCAATTCCTTAAAGATAATGCTCAGCCAAAACAATATTTGTTCTGTAAAAGTCCAGTATCAATGAACAATGCCTTTACCATTGCAAATCGGGTGAAGATGAAGAAAAATAATATCTATATTCTCTACACTTAATTTTTATCACATCTTTAAAAAATACCATGCCCTCTTGCTGACTCAAACACAAGGTCACGTGATGTTGCATAATCGAATGATTTTTCGCCAGGCGTATCGTGGATTTTCAACAGCAGATGTCACCATTAACATTGGATAAGATATTTTATCACACTTCTTCGTGCACTGTTGCAAGTTACGTCTGGCGAAAATCATTGGTTGACATTTTGACATTTTTGCTTTTTGTGTTTTGAGGGGTTTATACTGGCCTCTTATTGTGTAGTATTTAATTTAATTTACATACTTTAATATGCTGGTTAAATGGATGAAACTTTCAGAATGCACAGTCCACATCACATTGCTTCTATACAAGCATATTTGTTAGACCAATGAGCATAACCTGTAAGTTGCACAAAAAAGCAATTACAATGTGTTTTTCCCCAAGCAATTAAAGTTATCCCCATTCAAAATCAGTAATACTAAGGAATCTCGTGCAATTCCATCTGTGATTTTCAATAAATGTAATGCTTTTTTTTTCTTCTTTGTATTGCAGAGAAAGATTTTAATTTTTCTGTTACAGAAAAAGACCTGGACCGGACGTTCCAGTTGCCCCCCACCACCTACATCGGCGGCACGGAACACAACCTGACGCTGAGAGAAATCCTCAGCCGTCTCGAGAAGGTCTACTGCGGTCACATCGGCGTCGAGTTCATGCACATCAACAACTTGGAGCAGGCCGACTGGATTAAAAAGGTGGAAAACTTGCCATTTGATAATGATTTGTTTTGTTATTCATTTACTGCATAATGAATGCGATGAACATTTTACACATTTGATATTGTTCTTTTAATTTCAAATGTGTTATGACTAATTAATTTATTTCTTAAGGACATATTTTTAATGTTAAAATTTCCTTATATTCACGTTTTTAACTTGCAGCGTTTTGAGACACCAAATGTCATGCAGCTAACAAAAGACGAGAAGCGTGCTTTGATGGCCAGATTGATTCGCTCACAAAGATTCGAGGAATATTTGGCAAAGAAATGGTCTTCAGAGAAGAGATTTGGCCTAGAGGGCTGTGAAGTACTAATTCCAGCCATGAAAGTAAGTTAATGCTAATGAAAAACTATAACAAAAATCGTTTGCGCATGACATCCTCGTTATCCAAGTGGATCGCTCATAGAACTAATGAACTGCATTTTGCGCATTCCCAAATTGACATTATGATGGATGCTGCTATTTTTTTGCATTTCAAAAATATATTACTGATCTAAAAAAAAATACAATTAATCAATCTGATCATGCCTAAAAGCTCATGTTAAGAAAACTATCAAGCTAGCCTGTTTCTCTTTAGAGCTCAAGCACTCAAGTATTCTGTACTTCAATGAGCCACAAACTTACTTTGTACATGGATCATCTTGCATCAATTGCGATTCTTAATTCACTGTGTTTTGTGTCTTAATTCTGTTTTGTGTGTGTCAGGCTGTGATTGACACGTCGTCTGTGCACGGCCTGGACAGCTACGTGATCGGGATGCCTCACCGCGGCCGACTCAACGTGCTCGCCAACGTCTGTCGCAAGCCTCTCGAGCAGATCTTCTGCCAGTTCGACTCCAAGCTCGAGGCAGCCGACGAGGGCTCAGGGGCGTCAAGTAAGTGACGCTCATTGTGAAATCAAACGCGAAATAGTAGCGGATATAGTAAATGGCATAGGCAGATCCAGCCCCCCCTTTTCCCGCCAAAATACTTCATTTTTGTAGGGTTTTTGATGAAATCCTTAAGTGTGCCCCCCCTTTTTCAAAAACCTGGATCTGCCTATGAATGGTACATGTGTGGAGCCATTTCATGTACACTTTTTTTCACGTCTGGTGTTTTGTCCGCATTACCGAGTACCATCTTAAATGTACAGCTCATGAATCAATGTATCAATGTCAGAGTTACGTTTGTCATTCGCAAATTTTTTAAACAGTCCTCGGCTTGTGTACATTTTTAGTCATGATGTATGTCTGCTTCATGATATTTAGGCCATAGCATGAGAGTAAAGCACAACATAAGCTCTAATTTAGTACAATGGATGTCTGTGATTTCTGATTCACCTCTTAATTCTACTATCTTAGTAAAGTCTGTATTAAAGTGTTTAAATTATGCTACTTTCTTCATTTTTT
>CM032665.1:43943762-43954248 GCA_019095985.1 Streblospio benedicti
GAAGCTGGGCGTGACGGTGAAGGACTCGGAGGCCTACCAGACGCCGTACGGCGTGCAGCTGTCGTGGACCCTGCCCGGGGGAATGCCGTTCTGCATACACCTCAAGGATCCAAAGCTGGTGAAGGACAAGAAGCGCTGGAGCCAGGTGATATTTAATATTTAGCTTCCTGTATATGTATACCCATTTATGGACACAATCGTGTACCATAGCATGCATGTCATAAATGCACATACAACCCATGTTAAATTGACTCCTATGCTGGAATGATTAAATGTAATAGATTATCATCTTGCTAAGCTACGGCACTTAGACTTTGGCTGTCTCTGTGTTGCTGTCAGCTCAAAGTGGTCTTATAAAATGATCATAATGCATAATGATCACAAAACATTACATGCAAAATATCAGCAAAATTTTAGGATATATAATCTTGACATTGTCAAAAGTTATAGGTGATGCAGTGGACCTCATAGCTTTTTCATCTTTATAGTCTGTGGATCCCACTTAGATTACGTTTTCAGAAATGAAACAGGGTGCAACCATATGTTGCATGTGATACAGGAACGCTGGTGGGATGCCAAATACTGCATGTTATTCAAAGCCAAACTCATTAGATTTCTTTCTATATATACATGACATAACTAATTTCAAAATAAGTCCATTTCTAACCTATAATGTCTTAATTGTTTTGTATATTTTTAATTCTATTCGTATACAAATGAAATTTTAGAGGGCAAGAGGGATGCATGCCCCTCAGTGCTTACTCTAGTGAATATGATTATCGCACGCCAATCCACATCATAAATTGTTAACCCTCTCGAAACAAACCATATCACGATGAATAGTTAACCCTCTCACTACAGGTGATGTACTTGACGTATGTGCTCAAATTCCGCATGATGAGAGACTACACAATGGCCAAGCTGAAGCTCTACAGAATACAGGTAACCGCAATATCATTAAATCATTCCCAATCAGCGTGTGATGTGTGTCTGTACTTCTAGTACTATTCAGGCTAGCAGGGCGGATGTTACAAAATCATCAAAACCACAAGCATATTACTTACTTTCGGTGACAGGATTTATCCAGCACTATATTTCCAAAACACAATATTTCATTTACAATAAGCTATGTGTGTGCACTTGCATTTCAATGTTCACGAATCTTTTTAATGATTGGAAAAATTATCTTAGTGAATGTAGAGTAGTCAGCTACATCTTTCGATGGGATGCAATTTCAATGTTTCAAATATAATTTGTCACAATTAAAAAATGTCAAATCTGTGCTTGATGTAATATCCTGCTGAGCAGTGCTATCCCACTTTTTCATGAAGAACGGCCTGGACTCGACCATCGATGACTCGCTCCACATCGGCTACTGCAGCGACAAGGAGTTTGAGACCAACAGCTCAGGACTGCAGGGGAAGAATCCAAACTACCGCGGCCACAAGAAGACCAGGAATGTAAGTGACTGTCCAGATGTAAGTGACTGGCCAGATGTAAGTGACTGGCCGGACGTAAATAATTGGCCAGATAACGCTTTTTGGCATGAGTAGTCCGGGTTGTGGTAACAACATATTGAGATGACACTACATGCAAGATTCTTGTGCTTTGAACGGTCATATTTATTGCGTGATATCTTCTATTACTTTTCATTGGATCATATGGTTAATTAATCAATGTTCAAAGAAATTGAGAATTACATCACAAATATAAGTTAAAAAATTCTGGTAATCGATGCCCGTCTCCCTGAAACGAAAATGATGAATTATGATAAAGCAATGGTAAAGCTAAAAACCTGGACAAAAGACATATAACTTTGAAATTTTCGAGAACTCACATGCTATTGGCTAATGATAGTCTTCAATGACTGGTACCTTAAAATATTGCAAGTTTAAAATGGATTTTGCTCAAAACTGTCATTTCTAAAACACACCATTGTTACATGTACAGCGGTCAGCAGCCCGCAGCGATTCTGTCCCGCCCCCGCCGCCGGGCGGTCGCTACACCGCCACGTACGGTCTGAGTCGCGCCACCAGCCACCAGGCGGCAGCAGCAGCCGACCTGGACAGCAGCAACACGAGCTACGCGGCCAACACCGACAGCACCACGTCCATCAACACCACCATGACCAGCCTGCAGGGCGGCTTCAGCCAGGACGGCCTCAACGTGAGCAGCCTGACCACAGCGCCACACGACCTCAGCAGCTCCGCCGCAGACCTCAGCTACACACACAACCTGAGCAGCAGCAGCTCAGACCAGGTCAGTGTGTGTGTGTGTGTGTGTGTGTGTGTGTGTGTGTGTGTGTGTGTGTGTGTGTGTGTGTGTGTGTGTGTGTGTGTGTGTGTGTGTGTGTGTGTGTGTGTGTGTGTGTGTGTGTGTGTGTGTGTGTGTGTGTGTGTGTGTGTGTGTGTGTGTGTGTGTGTGTGTGTGCGCGTGTGTGTGTGTGTGTGTGTGTGTGTGTGTGTGTTTGAGTGTGTGTGTGTATGTTTGAGTGTGTGCAGCTACACCGTGCTTAGATTACTGGCAGATTTGGGTTTCCAGATAAATATTCTTCCCATGTTGTCTCTCTCCATTCCTGTAGGTACTGTGCAGTTGTTTTATCAAAAATGGTTGGTGTATTAAGATGCCAAGTGATAAACTTGTGCTAGTATTATGTTGATACTGAGGCAGCAACATTTACATTTACATTCACTTATACATTGCTGGTAACAAATGAAATGGAAGACCTAAGAAATCTTGGAGGAGCACGATTGCTGAAGACTTGAAGGCATGGAAATTAAAGATCAAGATGGCAGATGATAGAGACATGTGGAGACAAAAATTACGAGCGGCCATAATCCAGTCCAATACCCGTGAAGGGTTGAATAGGGACTTTAAGCGCGTGATAATGATGATGATTATAAATTCTACTCTCTCTGTTCTGCAAAGCAAGCTCCTACCACTGTATTGACATAGCTGAAGACACATCTGACAGACTGTTAAAAGATTGGGGAAAATATATATACAGTTGTTCATAGAATCACAGACCTTAACACAGACCTTAACAAGGCTGGAACATTCGACCTTCCAAAAACATTTCCGTCCTCAGGTGGGATTCGAACCCACAACCTCTGGGAAAAATATATTAGATATATACAGTTGTTCATAGATGATGATTCTACTGTAGTCATTGTTCTGCAGGGTAAAAGGGACATTAGCGCGTGATAATGATGATGATGATTATCACTGTTGTGCAGGGTCTGGGCGTGTCCGCGGACGACCTGAGCACGGTGTGGTCGCGGGCGTCCGACCCGCACCGTACCGGGCGTGCCGCCGAGGAGTCTTCGTCCGCCTCGTCCACCGCCACCGTGTCCGCAAACAGCTCTGTGAGACGCGCCGCCCCGCAGGTACAACACAGGCGCTCTGTTAAATCTAAAAGGGCTAATGCCTCTAAAAATAGTCTTGTTCAATAATCTTGGTTTTTATAGACTTGAAATACGAATGATAATGGCCACAATATTGTAGTTATAATAACATATGTTTCAAATAAATTTGGAAATAGGGGTGCTCTTAAAAGAGGGGGAGGGTGTAATGCTCCCCATGCCTCGCCCCTAGATATGCCCCTGATGATGGTCTCTTTCACACAGTCGCATTAACTTTCAGTACTGTGCAGTTTTTAGCCTTTATCCAGCAAACAACATTTAACCAACACTTGAATAGAGTGAGGTGGGACGTTCCGAAAAATTAACCTTTTGGTTAAATAATACCCTGTCCAAAACTAAGAGGGCCATGGACATTCCATTCAAGTAGGAGATTACCTGAAATATGAAAACAATATGGGTGTCAATAAAACATGCGCTCATGAGAATAGTTTTTATTTAAGAAAAGACCATTTTAAGACAGCTTAAAAACAGACTCTTACAAGAACATTTACTTATAAACGGTTAATGTTGAGAAAACAAACACTCACAGTAATGTACATGTATGATTGAAATTCACTTAATACTACATCATCTGAAACATGACAGTATTAGTTACACCACCTAAACATTAATTACATATATGTGTTCCTGTGTCTGAGGGAATAGGGAGTTGGACTCGTGAATAGAAGGTCGCGGTTGTGATTCCGCATACAATATAGTTTGCATTAAATAGATACCTAGACAAATGAATGTTAATTTTGGAATGCAATCTGATCCATGGTTGGCGGATGGCATGCTGCATTTGGGGAGTTGAATGACCCAAAGGCTGCTGCTAAATGTACAGTCGTCTGAATACACATTCAATTGATTGTTTGATTTCAAATAAATATA
Organism: Streblospio benedicti; assembly: GCA_019095985.1. Classification (NCBI taxonomy): domain Eukaryota; kingdom Metazoa; phylum Annelida; class Polychaeta; order Spionida; family Spionidae; genus Streblospio; species Streblospio benedicti. Next base: position 43,948,055 of record CM032665.1, read on the forward strand.
ATTTTATTTTGCAGACTGGAACTTTAAAACGCTGGTTATTAGATTTGAAATTCCGTTTCATGTGAATTGATATTTATGGCACACATATTTTTCTAGCTTTTAGACTTTCATTTTAAACCTTTCTTGGTCACTATAGTTAGGACAGAATATTTTGCGATAATTTAAAGGTATGTGGGTACCCAATCTGCACATCCATCATACCCTTGAGTTCAAAGCATATTATCATCTGTATCATAATCTAAATGCATTTTATAATGTGATGATTAAAATTGCTAATGCTATGGATGCAAATGATACGTGTCTTAGATTATTTCCCAATACCATGAAAAAAGCATGCATTCCAAATTTAATTGACAACGGAAAACCATTTAACCATACCTTTTGTTTTTTTCCTTTCTTTGCATTTTTTCATTGTATCCAGATACTGTGTCATCCTTATTTGTCCATTGTCATCCATTTAAAAACAATCAATTATAGAGAAAAAATAAACATACATGTTTACAGGAAGTAAGAAATATTTTTTTGAACTGCAATGAAATATGAATCTCTGTCTCTTATAGCTTAGAAATATGAAATGGATTAGGATAAATGTGACATGTTAATTGCCACTGTAAATTACCTAATTTTAGGATTAATATTGCACATATGTATTTGTTATTTTGGTTTATGGGCTCTAATTAAATGGACGAGTCCATTTGCATGAATACCTTTTAAAAAAACAATTGACATTTTGAGTGTTGAGTGTTGAGTTGAGGAAGATGTGTTTTAGAACACTGCTAAGTCAGATTCCTTGGATTTTTTGCATTCTGTGAAATAAGAAAATCTGAAGGGCCCGACATGGAGGGGTCTTATTTCACAAAGCAAAATCAAGGTGATTATCTTTCGGTAAATCCAATTCCAAAGAGAATTTTACGTTATTTACTTTTTAATTGGCTCTCCATCAGAATTTCCGGGTTGGTAATTGACAGGTGCTAATGGAACGGATTTCAGACTTTGAACTAATATTTGACAAATTTATAATTGTTGGCGTCAAATCAATCATATTGGTCTCTTGTCATTCTCAAATGGTTGGAAAGTGGATGATTTCGATGCAATTGTATATTTGCGGGTTTTATAACATAACCTTAGATTTTCCTTCTATGTACTAGAGCAAATCATCCGTCCATAATGCAAACTTATAAACCTTGTCTAGTAAGGTCACTTCTATTTACGAAATGGCTTTATCATGAGATCCACTGTACATAACGAGGATCAACTGGACATCAGTATTAACAAACATCTAGCGCTAATGTCTTTAAAATCAATTTTGTTTAATAATCTTGGTTTTTATGCACTTTATTCAGCAATGATAATAGCCTCATTTTTTTTGTTTGTTCTTTGTATGCTATTCTATTATTATTCAATATCAAACCAGTCCAAAAAGTTTGAAATTTTATTGAAGTTTTTTTTTTACTCTAAGTCTTAATCTAACAATGCATAACACATATGAATGATTTAACTATGACATGGCATTTGACAAATGTACATTTATGACATTTTATTTATTAAGCAAGTCATTGATATTTTTTTTTTTTAAACGATAACGATACATTTATTTCAGATATGTAAAGTTATCCATATAAATAAAATTATAATACAGTATATACACAATATCTAACAGTATTCAATAGTCTAAAAATACACATATTAAAGTTAAAATAATTTTTAGGCATTAAAATTATACAGTGTTCTGTTCCACCTGTTCGATTGACTACAATCAATATAAAATACAGAGTTAACAATGGTTCTAATTAAAAAAAAGTTTAATCTAATTAATCTAATCTAATTAAAATATTATTACTCTTTTGGATAAGTTGTCTAAAACCATGTATCAACTGTCGCTCAATTTTCATTACAAGACTTGACAGTATACTGAAGACATAAAACCTCACTATTCTATATCTATTATATACTCTTTATTTTTTAAAAATTCTTTAGCAATCTTTATGCAACCATTTCTAAGTACAGAGTAGTTTAAAAATTTGGACTTTTACAGTATAAATATTGAACAATAAAGGCCGAAAAGCAGGTTTTTGAAAATTCTACTGTTTCCATGTTCTTGAATATATTCATCATGGGTTTCTTACATACCTTGCATTAACTTTCGGCTGACATACCCAAACCCCATGACAATGAAATATTTTGAAAAGTTTTTGGAAAAAAAAGGGGTCCGCCCTGCGCACCTGGATGACAACCATGATGATAATCCAATAACATTTTCCACTCAGTGCAAATATACTAGTAATCACATTTTTTACACCATAAGCAAAACCAAAATAAAACACGCCGTGAATATCAATATTCACAACAAATAGTTTTAAGATATGTTATAGCTTTTGAAATATTCTACTTGAGAAGATTTTCCAATCGCGACGATCAATCGATTCCCATCCACGCGTATATGCTGCACATAGTATCCATCTGTCATTCCGAGCCATTCCCGGTCCATGTTTTCCAACAGTTCCCCCTCATGGCTGTACATGTAAATACCAGGGGGATCTTGAGATGTGACGAATATGAATTCTCTGTTGCACTTTACAGCGTGGTAAGGGTGAGCTATGAAAGTTAGGTGGCACGTGTGCTGAATGTTGCCGACATTGTCATATATAATCAGGAGTTTATTGTCTCTATCCACTGCAATCGGTGCATTACTGTCCGGGTGCTTACAAAGTGAAACCAAGCCCTTCCATTTCATGTCGGTGGGGTGGGGCAATGTCTGGACAGTTACATTTTTGTCCAGGTCGCATATGTTCAATGTTCCATCTTTGAGAAATGCCACCCACTGTGTCGAATGAGCTCCACGTATTTTACCACGGTTCTCAATTATTGTTTTAGTAATTTGCAGGTTGTTATTGACGATATAAAATGGTCCAAGCTGACGATTTCTGAGCAAAAAACTACCGTCATTCAAAGCGTATTTCATACAATCATATTGTAATTGACCGGGCGATGCATTTTCAATAATCACAGATGTATCCTGCAACAATAACTTTTTAATATTCTTTAGATTTTCATAGCAAACCACAGCTTCATTTGATGTTAAAGCAACTGACCAACAGCATGGAGGATTCAAACGTGATTCAAAAATAGGTGTAGTAGAAATAACAGGCTTCCTTCCAAGTGAGAATCCTTCTATTTCTGAAAATGTAAATTTTGAGGGTGTGAATTTACCCAAGTCCATCGTAAACCCTGTGGTAAGTGATCCAAGCGTAGCTGATTTCTGCTCGACACACCGGGAAACTGACTTTCTGAACTCTTCCACATCTGCAGTGACAGCATCAAGAGAGCCTTTCACACCCTTGATCAACCCTTGTTGTTTCTTGGTGGAAATATCTTCCATTTTGTCTTGGAGCTTCTGCACATCGACCTTGGACTTGGCCTCCTGAACCTTTTTAAGTAGTTCGTTGTAAGTTTCACCAATCATGGCATTTGTGTTTGAATACCATTTCTCTGCCTCGGAAGTGACTTTGTCATACCTAGTTTTTGTCTGCTGCAGAAGGGAATCTCTCGATGCCAACAAGTTCTTTTCAAATGCATCCAGCTTTTCTACACCCTCTCCTTGTAATTCCTCCACTAAAATTTTCAATCTGTCTATCTTTGGGTCTAAAGCAGTGGATATGTCTTCTAGCATCATTATATCATGGGTTTTGTGTTCACCTTTATTCACGGTAGCCATACAAATACCGCACAATGGCACATCACAATTGTCACAATAATGCGAACATTTCTCTTGTGAATGCAAATGGCAAAACGTCGGCTTCATTCTTTTTGACTTCCCAGGATCATCTTCAGGCAAATGACCAAGTAGGTTTATTATCATGAAATTTGTTGGTAGACTCTTGATTCCTTCTTTTGGAACTGCAAAGTTTTGCTTGCATGTTGGACAAGGAATGGTCTTTTCCATTCGTATTGCATCATACCTTACTAAGCAGCCGACGCAGAAGGAATGCAGACAAGGTAAGGACTTGGGGAGCTTGTCTTCCGTGTTGAATCTATGGAAGCAAACTGCGCATTCCACTAAATCTGCTAAATCTCCAGAAGAACTGCTAGTTGCCATCTTAATCCAGTAAATTGATACGAGTCAGAATAGATTGTCTATTATTTACTGATTATCCAAATAACAAAATACTAGTATGTCAAATCATTAGAATGATAGAAGGTATGTAGTACAAGAGTTGATAAAACCGAAGTGCTGCATATAGTTTATAACTTGATCTACAGTACATGACCTATCACAAGTATACACAAGTAAACACATCTACTGATTGTTGCGTGGATCCAGATATTCACTGGATCAGAGAAAAGCAAGTGTTTCTTTTTATGACTAGTTAAAACACATATACGTAGTAGGCCTCCAATTACTTGATGATAAGTAAATGATAAATGATTATGTGCATTGACATTTAAACTGTATGATTTGCTTTAACACGAAGAGAACACATATTAGGGTCACAAACATAACATCAAAACTCATTCCCTATGCACCATTAAATGCACATTTATGGTTTTTTTACAGTGTTCTGATAGTTGTGTTATGAGAAACAATATAAACTCCTTAGCAAGAAAAGCGCCATTTTTTTTCTATGACTAGTAATTGCCAAAAGTATGAATATAATAACGTTAGATATAAGTAAATTTACCAACTTCGAGCATTGAATTCATGCATATTGACCTCAAAACCATGACATACATGTATTTCTTTAATAGTATGACGGATAATTTTAGGACTGAACTGTTTTCAATAGACTTAAATCTAAATGTTTAGCAAGATAAATGTTATGTCAATCATTATCATTGTTACACAATAGGCATTTGCTATTGTAAATCAAATAAATAACAAAATCAAAAATTATTAGTTCTATTTACACCACCAATCATGCGCTTTACTTGTCAAAAAGAAATTCCATTTTTCTCAAGCCATCATGCTGTTTCTCACCTAGGCGTCTTCGAAGGACGACGGCTGGCCTCAGGCGGACTACGACGGCGACCTGTCGTCCACCAACACGAGCTCGCTGGCGTCGCGAGCGCCGCCGAGACGGCCGCCCCCGCTCCGCCAGACCAGCGCGCCCCGACCGACCCCGCGCCGCGGAGGTCAGTGGCCGACACCCCACATTAAATGACACCCTTCTTTTCACTTCTCCCTTTCCTTATACATCATTTATAATGAGGGAACACCCAATTCCAGGTTTTGAAAATTTGCTGGGGGGCCCTACTTCAGAAATTTCATGGGTTTTGTACGTGCGATCGATGGGGGCGGGGGGGGCTTCCCCTTTTGGTGGGAAACCCCAGGAAAATGCCTCCCCTGGATCATCTTATGACACCACCCATTAAATGACACCCTTCTTTTCATTTCTCCCTGTTCCTTATACATCATTTATAAGGTGAATGAAATTTTTCTTGCTATTTATGAATAAGTGTATATTTTTCCCCAAGCCGTTTGTGAATTCAATTCTAAAACTGTTCTGCCATTTAAAATCCCAAATTAAAGCACCCGTTTTTAGGAGGCCTGACAAGCCCACATGAATATTTCTTGGAGTTTGTGCCATACAAAATTGTATTTTTTTTGTATTGTATTTTACGTACACCTTTCTCATGTGGACACTTTTCAATTCTACCTTTCTCTGTATATGATTTTGTAAAATAAACATCGCTTTTAGTTAACAAGGTGTAAAAAACTTCACAAACATTTTACCAAGCATTCACTGTAATAGGCAATTACAAACATTGTTACCTTTTTATGTTCTTTTGTGATACATTCAAAATACCTGACTAAGTTCAAAGTAGTCTACAAAATCTAACCATTTTTGTGTATATTCAGTGCCCGTGCAGCGTCAGAACTCCCAGACCTCACAGACATGCCTCTTGGCTCGCGAGGACTCGTTCGGAGGCCACGAGAACCCGGGCTTCTGGGCCAGCAGCACCGACTCCATCGCCATCGGGGGCATGTCCGCCTCACAGACCCTCAACACAGGCACGGCACCGCCGCCGCCTCTTCCCAGGGGTATGTGGTCCTCCAAAAGACGTCATGTCTAAAAGTGTTAGTTAACCAAACAAGCAGCACTGATGCTAGTGATGGTATTTTAGGTGTATTGCTGAATAACAACTGAGAATCAATGCAGATCTACACACATGATCACCTGCACATGATTGAACTT
>CM032665.1:43954348-43973831 GCA_019095985.1 Streblospio benedicti
AAATTGGTAATTTTGTATTTCAATGTCACATGGTCAAAGTATAAAATCATTCTAGTATTACAAAATAAAATGTAACCAGTTAGTCACTGTAAGTACGCCTATTTACAATTTAAAACTTTTAGGTTTGTGGTAACTACTGCTGACTTTATGAGTAAAAAAATATAAAATAACTTTAAAATATAAAATGTCAACAGAAAAAATAGCAAGTATCACATAAATTATTTAATATTCCATATTTAATATTTTCAGCTTATCATAGAGGCCATATTGAAATATTGGCGCCATTTTTGATTTTCAAGTGGCTATAAAGATATAATCTTCAAGTTCTCTTTTTTAGTATCATTATGCCAAATTTGGCGGTTGTTTCAGCATTTGCACACTTCCATGAAAATATTGTCCTACTCCACCCGACTAGAATAGAATAGAATAGCGCTTTATTGTAACCAAATCAACATACATGTGATATAGGCTTATGTAACAAAAGCATATTATAACATATAAAACATTCTATATACAATTTAGTATTAAAAAAACATACATTCTTAAAACTCATACATTAAAACTCATATATTCTTATCATAAATAACATCATAACTATGCTTCATCAGATTGGAATATCAGGGGTCTCAAGGCAAATATTTCTTAATAAAGGACCATTCAGTATTTATGAAATAGATGAGACCAGGAAAAAATCGTACTATCAATTTTTTTTCGCACACATGATCGCAAGGGCCATTTTTTTACATAAAATTTATCGCTATTTTTTTTGGCACTTCTGTACTAAAAGGTGCTTTTTATATTATGGATATCCATCAAATAGAATTTTAAACTGACCATAAATGCGTTAAACGCTGTTGGGGATCCTGGGTGGGGGGTGGGTCATAAATTTTTATCAAATGAAATTGCGGGGATACACCAATTTTTTAACATCCGTTTGATTGGGGCTTTTAAAACATCAATTTTGGAAAATCCTCTTCACCCTGTCACAAATACTGAATTGTCTCTAAAGGAACATGTGGTGTGTTTTAGGTGACTGTGACGTTCGTGCTGACCCTGCTGCTGGGCGCCGCCATGCTCCTCATTGTCACCGTCGGCGCCATCCACATCATCATGGACTTCCACGGTCGCCGTCCGCTCGCAACGCAATTGATTGGGTTTATAGGCAGATCCAGGTTTTTTCAGGTGGGGGTGCACTTGTTCAAAAAGGGGGCGCACCATGGGGTTCATTGTCACGAAAACCCTATCCACATCATCATGTATTTTGGTGGGAAGGGGGCACGTCCCCCCTGCGGTCCCCCCCTCAGGGGTCTGGGGGTATGATTAGGTATGGGTGTCAGGCCTCTACTTGGAGGTGATGTGGGGTTCGGGGAGTTCAGCTGAACCATCTGTGGGTGCCATATTTTCTTCTGATAAGGTTACATATGAAATGTTCAGAGAAACCTCGTAAATGTATTCATCGGATGATAGTCCTCGAGCAGAACACCCAAACGCTCTGCTCCCTCCTTATCAAAAACCTGAACGTGGCCCTGGGTATGTCATTTTGAACTTCATGTATGCGCCATTGAAATATTACTTTTGGTATGAAATGGTTTCACATTTTCATAACTATGCAATGAATAAGTGACCCATGTCTAAATTGTCCAAACAAAATGTACCTTAAAATGATCAACATAAAAACATGGACTATGCCAGGACACAAGCAAACTACCACCTACTCAGGGCCACTTGATATAATAAAATGGAAAATGTCTCTTCAATACAGTGCAGACTTGGGCAGAACAGCGTGAGTAGAATTGAATTCGCTTGTATCCAAAGAGACAGTCAGCAATCGCATCTGGACAGTCAGCATCTGAACAGTCAGCATCGGGACACTCAGCAATTACATCTGGACAGTCAATCCTACATCTGCATAATTGTGTAAACCTGATCCTCTCTTGCAGACTGGGGGTCGGGCGTGACGCTGTTCAAGGACTACTACCTGATCCTGACGCTGGTGGCGGCGGTGGTGCTGGCCGCGCTGCTGCACCCCCGCGAGGCCTGGATCCTGCTCCACACGCCCTGCTACCTGCTCGGCTTCCCCGGCATGCAGATCCTCCTGCCCATCTACGCCATGTGCAACATCGTCGACCAGAGCTGGGGCACCAGGGACGAGGTAGAGCCTCATTTCTCATGCATTAGCTTATGATAATGTAAGTAAATGATGTAGTAATCAAAGGAAACCCTCTATAAAGGAAGGATTTGTGACTGCAAATAGGGTTTCGTTGTTGAGGATTTTTACTGTACTATTCCTCTCCCTCTCTCTCTGTTGTTTATACCAAGAAAGTTCTTACCAAAGGCAACTGCATCAATGGGCTTTGAAAGCGCTTTAGATTTTAGACTTTCATTTCTCATTTTCTCAAAGCCCATTGTCTTTGGTTCTTACCACTGTATTGACATAGCTGCTCATCTGAATAACACATTAGAATACTCATTTCAGTTGAACCTCTCTATTTTTATGAAACAATGGAGTGTCAAAAGAGTCATAAACATCAAAATAATAACATAATATGACTAATGTGTTTGTAGAACCAGTCGAAGGCACCACCTGTGACGTGCTTCAGCAAGAACCGCAAGAAGTACCACAGGTCACTGAGCCGGAGGTCGCAGGTGCCAGGTGAGGGTCATAGGTCACTGAGCAGGAGGTCATAGGTCACTGAGTGAGAGGCTGACTCCCATTGGTCTTCAGATTTTGTTTGTTTAATTACTTTGCTTGAAATCGAAACTAAATGTAAAAAAGCAATGTCTATGGTGGACATATATCATTTTGTTTTATAAAAAGAGATTGAATACTTCTTACCTACTTTACATGCACTTTTGTTCTCATTTTATCAGTTTTTGGCCTAATCCGCAAAGCCAATGCACTGTTACTGAGTTGTATGTGTTGTCTAATATAAGACTGTACAGCAGTAGAATCATACAGTAGGACCTGCAAGACTATCCATGAGATTCAATAATCAATAAATGGTCTCATTAGATAGGTGATCTATTGATGGAGGTTCATATTGGGTCTATTGATGTACGGTTAGTACCATTAGAAATAGTTTTATTGTACATAGGTTCTCATTTCAACATAGAGGTGGTTTTGATATAGCGGTTCGCCTAAATATGAGTGTTGACCCACGTCTGTTGTAGATGAGGACACGACGGCCATTTACCCAGAGGACGAGGATGTGCCCGTGGACTGCACCAGCCAGTTCAAACCCCTACAGGTAGGAACAGTGTGCTTGGTGCTGCTCGGACCATAAGTACGGAAGAAAGAAGCATAAAGAGTCAGAGCTCTTTTGGTAAAACAAACACAGGAGAATAAATACTGCATGACTAGAAGTTTTTGCACACACTTTAATTTGCAAATTTCGTGGGTAGGTGCAAGAACGCAAACTTGAATAGTCAGCAAACAAACAGTAAAGTAGGACCAAAATAGCAAAATTAAATAGTCACAAAATAATTCATAGATGAGAATCACAAAATTTAATAGCCACGAAATATTCTATTTTTACAGTATGTTGTTCAAAACGTTATGAAAATCTTTTGTTATTAGAAAATTCCTTCGGGGAAATTCATTGCATTTTTTCCTGAGAAATAAAGTCACTCTAGTTTTTTTCAGTCGTGATTCAAACGACTTTATGAAAATCATTTGTTATTAGAAATTGCTTCAATTGATCTTTCTCATTCATTGCATTTTCAGCACACAATGCTAATCACTCACACGATCACTCATTCACTCTGTCAACCCAATGACCTGTACCTAATTAGCGTGTAGGTGTCACTTTTCCACTCATTACCCTCTCCCACCACCAGCTGCGTGAGGCCGACAACGGTGACGAGTACATCTTCTGGGACCGGCTGCGCTGCATGGTGCTGGGCAAGCACACCAACCTGGGGCTGTCGGGGTCGGCGCTGGAGGCCGGGCTGCGCTCGCTCCGCAAGTACTGCCTCGCTGGCCTCATCGTCGTCAACGCGAAGATACATTGTGTGATGGTTCGACTGCTGGCGCTGGTGGTGTACGGGCTGGTGCTCGTGGTGCAGTTCGTCGGCATGACGATGCACCGCTGCCAGGCCGTGTTCACGCGCTTCTCCCGCCGAGTGTTCGGCGCCGACAAGCACATGTGGATCCACACGCGGTGAGACAGGCGAACCTCTCAGGCAAGACCACCCCAGATCCACACACGGTGATACAGAGTCTTTTCACACAAGCACACATGGTGATACAGGGGAACTTCTCAAATAAGCACATGTGGATCCACGTGCCATGATGATGAGGCCGCCACTGGAAGAGCCAGGTTTTCAGAAAAAAAGACTAGGGGCACACCCACAGGATTTCATGGGTTTAGTACGTGTGAATGATTCCAGAGATGGGTGGTGGTGTGTGCCCCCTTATGTGCCCCAAGCCTATGGATATAGATGGCTATAAATGACATTTTAATCTTTGTTATATAGACTAAACTAAATCTATGCGACTGGATTTGATGGACTTACAAACAGACGTTTCACATGGCATCCGCCATGTTTCTGAATGGTGTCACGTGATTAGTGTGATGACGTAACCACCATGTGGGCGGGGTCGGACATTTTGCTCCTGTTAGGGTCTTACAGTGGTGGATTCAAGAGGGATTTTTCCAAACTTAGACAATCAAAATTGCAGCCACGTTTGTGGGAATATCTATAGTAGAGCCTCTCTAAGACCACCCGGAGAACTGACCTTTTAAAAGCATTCTTTAGGATGTTCTTATTGCTTTCTTTCTGAAGGTTAGGGACCACGCAAAATTGGTTTCTTATAGGTGTTGTCTCAATAGAGAAGTGATCTTATTTGTAGGTTTTACTGTAATCACCAATGCATTGATTTGAATATGTGAATTTATGGCATCAATGTAAGTGCCTGAATGGAAATCATGGGGCCCAATTTCAGCCAAATTGCAAATGGCAAAAGACAAATATCAAGTGTCAGTATTTGTATTCTGTGACTTACTTATAAATGTGATTTCTAGGTGATTAGAGAATTGTATTGCATGCTATATTAGCGTTTCAATCACACGTACAAGTACAGTGGAACCTGTCTTAGTGGACATGTGCGGGAGACATTAAAATGACACATGAGACCGGTGTCCTTAAAAGAGAGGTTCACTTTGCCATTGATATATAAGGGAAAGCTAGAATTGAAAAGTCTCCATATGAAACAGATGACATCAAATGGCAAGTGCCCACTTGAACAGGTTCCACTGTATCATAATTAGTAAAATTTGAATGAGGGTGAAAGTAATCCATTGATTGTGTGATAAATAAAGACAAGGATATGCAGTGTTATTATTATGCATTGCTTGATTGAATTTCGAATGACATTCTAGGAGATTGATGTTGTATTGTTTGGTGTTTGGAAACCTGCAGATAACAGTGAACTGATACAGGGTTGAGTGTTTTCAACTTAACTTACGCTTTGTTGCATGTAGGTACTATTAGATTAGCATCTTGTATCTAAGTATTTTCTATATTTGTGCAATATGTGTAATATGATTCGACGTGAAAGTTAACAAAAATACAGTGGTAGGATATCGGTATTATATTAGACACATACATTTATAGTTATTGATAACGATTCGTTTTATGCAATAATCATAGCCTTGTTGTTAATTATCTACATGTACAAATTGTCCCATGATTAATAGGACATACAACAGCTAGTGAAAATCATACAGTTGAAGAAGATGCTTTTATATAGATTATTTAGTCATCATAAATATTAATGATGCATTCCCCCAATCATGGCGTTTACAATTACAAGACTGAGGAAGCTACCATTTATTATGGCCCAGGGGCTATGAAAAGGTGAAACCATTATCATTATGCTATTATTTTCAGGCCCCCGCCTAAGTTTGTTTGAGAAATTAAAGTGTCCTCTTCCCCTCCTAAAACTAATACGAATTTCTAGCCCTTCCCTATCAATGCATCCCCCTTTTTTCAACCCCCTCCAAAAATCACGTTGAATTATTCAGCCCCCCCCCCACCCCAATCCCCGGTAGACTATGATAAATGGTAGCATCCTAAATGTTTGCAAGCAAGTGTTCATGGTAATTCAAACAATATATAGATATCATGAAATATTCTATTTTATGTTAAAAATCTTATGCCTGCTAATATTTTACCAGTTTAATTTGTATATTCTAGTTTTTTGACTTGGAATTGTTAATGCGATAACCTGGATCTAAGGAGGTATATGTCAATCATTGAGTTATTAACTTTAGATATGTTTTACATGTCTAGATCCATATAGTTTATGAGTCAATGGGTATGTACGTGTATGCCGATGTTATTTTAAGTAAGTGTGCATGTGGTTTAGGCTATCACATTGTAAATAGACAACCTCTCACATAACGTCCTCTTTCTCCGAGACGGACAAGTTTACAACCAGCCTCCGTTTGGAGGTTGTGTAAATAGATTATCTCATTATTTATTCAATATAAAACCAGAAGACATAAATTGAGTAGATTGTGCCATTTAGAGAAAACAGATATCTAAACATTTAAATTGCTATGTATTTCACTGTTCTTACATTTATTATGGACATAATGTCCTACAGATTGTTTCACCATGTGTCAATACAGTGTATGTGCTTGAATATGTGGTTTTCTAGAATTTTATAGAATAAAATATATCATATATCAATTTACTGTTATTAATTCATATGAAATGTCAGCGTTAAAGCTCAATTATGAATTTTAATATATGAAAATATTACCAATCACAGGCTATAACAAAAATATATAAACTTTTAAACTTTAAGGCATAAAGTTTAAAGTCTAGTTAATTGAGAAACAAAGTTTTAAAAAATTACAACATCTAAATATCCATCATTTGTATATTTAACAACAGTAACCTAATTTTCTCATGGAGATAACGTTAATTGCTAAACAATAAAATAGATTTCTGTTAGTAATGATAAATTAAATACGGTCATAAGCCTATTGTAGAGGTGGATACTGACCACTGGTGACCATCAAATTAAGCCCCAGGCCAGTATGATTAAATGACCGGTACCTCTGAAAATTGTGGGTTACACAAAATCAATCAGAACACTTGTCGTCTGCAGGCAGAAAAGTTCGGGCGACACGATTTTCTGTCTGGTTATTACATAATGGCTGCATAAAGTGATTAAGATTTCTAAGAATTGTGATTAAACGTGAATTCAATACAACTTTCACCCTTTACAATGGCTGGATTATCATTAAAATGCAGCTTGTTGGCAGTTTTTGTGATTTCCTTGGACACTACGTCGGCTTCGCTCAAGTCTTATGGTAAATATGCTCTGGTGTTCAGTTTAATTTAACTTTGTATGTTTCTCATATAATGTCAAATATTCTATATATTTGGCCTACTTTAAAACAAAATTTCATCTTACAGCCGTAAGAGAAAACTATATACTATTGATAATCTCATATGACAGGGTGGTCGTTAGCGGATGGGCCGCATGGGCCTCGGCCCAACCACTTTTTAGGCAGAATTTTTATTGTACTGGTCCCTATGACAGTATACTGTATGGTATAGTGTTTGTAAACCATAGTAGTAGACCAGTATATACCCCCTCCCCCCTCCCATGATGCTGAGGCCCATGAACAAAGCAACGAGGGACATATACCGTAAGTCAGTGCTAGGATAGGTAGATAAGAAGGGGGCACAAAAGAGACGCTCGCTCCCTCTTTTCCAACCAAAATATTTCATTTTTCTGTGGCTGTTTGGCATGTCCATCATTGATCGATGAAACACATATAGGCCATGGGATCCTTTAAGTGCGCCCCCATCCCTTCTCCCTGGATCAAATAAATGTCAAACTATGATGAAAGTGGCTGCCTAGCCCTGGATCCCTTCAATATCCTACAAGTGTGACACTGATAATTACAAAGGCAACCAGTACACAACTATAATCACACGACTCCAGCATTTGACAGAGTGCAAATGTTGCCTCTATTGTTTTTACTTGTTATCTTCAAAACAAATTCTATAATTATATATAGGAGACGTTATAACCAGCCAAAATTAGCAGTAAACATGATCTAGTCAAAAACACAATGGAACAAAATCCCAAGCCAACTGCAAAACACACGCACTAAAGAGAACCAACATAGTACACACACAGGGATGAATGAAGTATTATTCATGCAGACAGGCAGACAGTGTAGTTCTATACACACGCGTTTCTGGTTTTCCAGGCGTCAGCGAGGTGTTCAACAACGCGCACGCGGACGGGGGAAGCCTGGCCGAGGGTGTGAACAACCAGGCGGACTGCCTCAAGTCCTGCTTCATGTGAGTCGGGGTGAGGGGTAGTGTGTGTGTGTTTGTGTGTGAGTGTGCCTGCTTTGTGTGTGTCTTTGGGGTGTGGTGTGTGTGTGTTGTGTTTAAATCGCCGGAGTGATGCAATAGCATGTCTAACTACACGTTCTGCTTACTGTAGAGAAGATACAAAACATAATATTAGAACTGGTTCATAACATCAAAACTGTTATTCAACACTCTCCATGATTTTTTTTTCAGCAAGAAGGACTGTTACGGCTTTGACCTGGACTCCCGCTCTGGCACCTGCTGGCTGCACCTGGGGGACAGCACCTGCCGTGACCCGATTCCAAAGCGAGGCTGCACCCACTACCGCATGCGCAGGTGCACAGGTAGGTGCAGGAAGTGAAAGTACGAATGCGTTTTTGTTTCTCTTTGTTTTTTTTTATATTATTTGTTTTTAGTGATCTCGAGGGGTTTGGGGAAAATTGACAAATCATCAAAACCTGGATATATTTTACGAGTTTTCTGAGTGTTATATGTTTATGATCATATCCAAACTCAATGCAACTACAGTAGAATCTTCTTAATATGACCACCCTCGGGACTGCAAGTGGTCTGATTAAAGACCAGGTCTCTTTGATGGAGGTTTCAGTAGATCATATTTATAAATTGGACCCCAATAAATGTTTTTAGATGTGGTCTCTTTATAGAGGTGGTCTTAAATGGAGGTTCGACTGTTGATTTACCTATTAAGTAGACAGCCGATTGATAACTGAAACTATCTGGAGAACAGGGCAAGAAGAGCTGTCAATAAATCTATTATAGGCCTACAGCGTGCAGTTAAATTGTAATTGGTTTAGTCGCTGCTCTACATCAGATTGCTGCCTCGGGCTGGTCTGTGTAATGGGCACACTGATGAAGCAAGCGTGTGTGAAACTTGATTCAAGGACATTTATCAATGGCGGTGATGTGATTGAATTTACCGTTGAATTCATGTTACACCATAAACTTCCATGGAGACACCACCTTTCCACTGAGACTTGACAGTTGAGGTCAGCCACTGGGTTGTCTTAAACGCGAGGTTCTACTGTACAGACTTGTATGCTAATAGAAATATTAGGGTACGGTCGTAGTACCATATTCCACCGCCAGGTGATTAGTTGCACTAGTCTTGATCAACCCGACCCTGGGATCGCGTAGATGATAAAACAATTTAGTTTCTTTTTTTCAATTTTTCTCTTAAACAATTCCCACACTGCATTGTAAAACACCTGAAAAGTAATGTAATCTGCCTTTAATTTATCAACAAACAATTCCCATAATAAATAGATAAAAAAAAGAAAATGTCGTCTGTGTACATGTGCGTGGCGTGTTTCAGCCAAGAGCCGGTACCCTTCAAGCACCACGACAACTACGACCACCTCGACCACCACGGAGGCTCCGACCACGACTGTGGGCAACACCCCGCCGCCCCGGCGGGACCGGCCCGAAGACGTCCCCAGCGGTGAGTGATACGCCGCCGCCAGGGGGACACCTCACAGACAGTGTTACAAAACAAAGAGTTAAAGTTTTAGGCCATCCAGTGCACAGGGATTATAGCCTCCCTGCAAGGATTAAAGTAGTTTCAATATTGCTTCTCACTGGATTAGGATAGTAATCCCCTCGGTCACACTCACCTTGCTTGAGTTATTCTTTCATTATAAGCCCGGCCCTGTAGGATTAGGGACTCAGTGCCGTAATTTGTTCACAATACATCACAATTATGGGGCGCCATTTCAATGTTCTATTTGCTACATGAGGTTACTAGCATTATGTCAGAACGCCCTGATAATGATGACATTTTCTCTTCTCCCACAAGTGTCCCAAAGTTTTACTGTAGCTTACTTGGCTGTTAATATACACCAGTAGTAGTACATTTGTGAGTGTCGTACTCAACAGTGTACATAGATTTAGATTGCTACTCTTATTTCTGTAGATTTAAGTTATTGGGTGGCAGCTGCCAAGAATTATAAACATTGCCATGCAAAGTGCACAGTTGACTAAGACTATATATATCAAGGCGTATGACTGTTGAAGCCCCAAAAAACCCAAACCCTATAAAACCGTTGATAGTAGATCCATTGAAACAAACCAATAAATTTTGACTTAAAAGCAATTCTATTCATAGGTGGGGTTATATGTTGCGTTTCTCATAACCACGACTGTAAGCAATACCTTGGTATTCTTTGATAGCCCGCAAGGTGGCCTAATTAGTTAAATGTAATGTACGACAGTACAACGCCCGTGCACCATTTTCTCATAACAAGAGTTAAGTACAACCATATTCTACCAGCCCCACACTCTGCAATGGTGCGGAACTCGGGAGAAGTTTGCGGCTGGATTACCGCCGCCTAAAAACCCACTCACCTCCTTGCGCAAGGTGGGTGGGGCCCAGCTGCCTCGGGCCTGTTCTGGAAACGCATATAAAACGTGAGTGGCATCCAACTAAACAACGCCACATTGTAAATAAGGGGAAGCATAAAACTGGGTTAAAATAAGCTACGACGCGCGCTGTGGGGCCTGAACCATGGTACGTTGGGCTACTGTTTCCTGTATGTGCTTATGGAGACTGAAATAACTAGCTTTGAAAAGTGGGACGGCACGACATAAAATATCCAATACTTGGGTGTTAAAAAATAGTGGAGCTTGTTGTATGGTGTGTATGGCTTTCATGTGTCATCCTAGTGCCATTAATTCCTGGGCCTGGGGATCCCCAGGTTACGTGTCGGTCTCGCCGTTCACGCACCTGGCTGGCGGCCAGCTCATCGGGCGGTTCGTGTCGCGGGAGAAGTGCGTGTCTGACTGCCGCCGCCTGCCGTACTGCCTGCAGACTACGCGCGCGACCTCGTGCTGGGGCCACTAATCGCCGCGGCCGCAAACAGCACGCACCACAGCGCTAAGGGGGAGAGGTTGGGATTCTAGGGGTTTATTTCCCATTATTAGAATGCATGGTAATGGATCCTACAGAGTACAATTTAAAAATGTGGGGCATGGAGAGCGCATAGTTTTTGGGGGGAAATAGGCCTTTAGGGGATGGGGCTACCTTGGGGGGGGAATTGGACTAGTTGGGTTAGTGTGTTTAGATTTGGGGAAAGTGAGGGGTTAGTCATAATTGAAAAAATCATGCATCAGGAATGCAACTCTGGTAGTTATGTGGGGTTGTGACAAGCTACAGTTGGGTTGGGGAGAGTGGGCATTTATGTTGTGAATGATAGTCATCTCGGGTGGGAGAGCGGGGATAGTTGTAACAGATTACAGAGAACAGTGTTTTATTTTGGATATCTTCTACACATTTAAAAAAACATAAGATCATATCCATAGAACATAGTGCTGTCTGTACAGCTATATACAGAACATAGTAAAATCCTGCTAATGACTGAGACATTATTTGTGGTGCTGTCAATTAAAAGGTGTTTGTTTACAACGAGCATAGAAATTGCATGTAAATTTTCAAGAAGAACATATGAAAATAGTAATCTTGACTTTGACACTAGCTAGATAGAGACAGAGTGTGGTCAGTTGGGCAAGGAGGATGTGTCACTGTTTGTTTGTCTTGTGGGCTGGTTGACAACTGTCTCATGTGGACACTTTTCATGCCTCCTGCATGTGTCCACATTAGACAGGTTCTACAAAGCGCTAACCCCCTGTTGCGTGTTCCAGCGGCCAACAAACACTACGTGGCGGCCTACAGCAACATCAACGTGCACCACGGCATCAAGTGGTGCGAGGGCTGCAGTCTGCAGAAGTGTCTCATGGAGTGTCTCAACAAGAAGGTAGGGGAGAGTGGGGTTACTAGTAGTTGGTTGGGTGAGAGAGGGCCTAGTTGGGAGGGGGAGAACGGGGCTAGTTGGGTGGAGTGTCTCAACAAGAAAGAAAGTGCCTCATGGTGTGTCTTAACAAGAAGTTATGCTATTGTTGGATACTCAGCTGCTCAGGTCATGCATACTAATTATTTTGTTTAAAACAACTATTTAGCTCATTATTGTAAGCTTACCATAGAGTTTTCAACCCCTTTTTATTGGCCAATTTTAGTTAGGAGTTGAAAGTTCTCTGGTAGGTTGAAAATATTGTACTAAAATAATTAGTTTAAACAAAAGAATTAAGACGGTATGTTGTGATACATAGGTATAACTGCACGTTACCTTATTTAACTGCAGCTAAATAACGTTGCAAATACCACATTTTAATTAGATGTTAGCCTGGATAAGACATAGAACTGTTTCTTAATGATTCAACTTAATGTTTTGATTTAGGTTTGCCAGGGAGTAGACTACAATGAGTTTGACCAAGTGTGTTACACCCACACCGCCTTGTCTGTGTGCGGAGAGAAGATGGTGTGTTCCTCCTGCACCCACTACACAACACTACAGTGCTGTAAGTTCTCTCATCATAAGAGAAAATAACCAGTTACCAATCCTTGTAAACAGGGAATGATCATTAACAATCGCTGTAAACCAGTTTGTAAACACTTTTCAACTAACAGTTAACCTGTTTTCATGCCTGCTTCAATCTTTTCTCTTGAGTACTAATACTTTGTTTTGTTTTATTGTGAACATTACTCTTGTGATATTGTTTGTTATTGTCTGTTGATGATATTTCAGCCCTGCTGTCACCATCCCTCAAGGACTATCTTGACATGAAGAACAAGCGAGTGGTGACAGCGAGTGGTGCCGCCATGCTGGCCGGACCCCCCGGGGCTCCCCGTGATTCACCCGCGGCACCCACCTACCCACAACAGGATGCGGCCACACGGGCACCCACGATCTGGATGGAGAAAGCTCCAACCGCCGCTAGCCGGCTAGATGAGCAATGGCCAGGCACCAGGCTGTCTCAGAGGGTTAAGGTGCAGTATAAGTGGAATCTGCAATTACAACCAACTCTTTCAAGATAGGACTTTTCTTTGGAGTCAAAAGCTTTCATAAAGAGACCACAACAAACCTTCATAAAGAGATCATGATAGTTTTGTTTGTATTTTCTGTTTGGCTGTGCAAAAAGAAAAAAAAAGAATTTTGAAAGTTATTTTTAGTAACGTTTTCAAGCTCTACTAGACTCCTTATCAAATGCAATATCTCCACAAAATAATAAAAATGCTAAAATGTCAGTCTTGTTAAAATTCGAGAAAGAAGATTTCCTGCTCTATATAGGAACTTTTCTATAACGATTGTGTTCTCTTCATGTTCATTTCTATCAGGCAACACTGGAATCCGGTAGAGACAGGAATGACTATTCTAGAAGGGATGAAGAGTCTAGCAGAACTAGAGAGAACCTGCAGTCCTACTATGAGAAGGTGGAGAGTGCCATACCAGCCGCGGGACAGAAGGTATTGTGGACTTGTATCTCATAAACTGCGTATGCTCATTATGTTCATATATCCTTAACAACTGACACCAACATGATGGGTAGATCCATGGGAGAGAAGCTTGCCCACTCTTCCACCCACACTGTGTCTACCAAACAATATCATTTTGAATCTCCGCATGTTTTCAGACATACAAAACCTACGCAATCAATTGGCCATGCCCCCGTCTTGCCCCTTTTAAATACCTGGATCTGCAACTGAATATTGCTCTCACTTCTAATTCTCATATCCAACTTTAATCCTGTCTCTCACAGTGTTTTGAAATAAGGAATTCCTACAAACTACATTGACATATCAAGTGGCCCTACTTTTCACATTGATTTCAGGTGATTGACAATGACTCGTGGCTGGCCATCATTCAGGCAGTTCTCAATGCTAACAGGAACAGCGAGGACGGACCCACCACCACAACCACCACCACTACACCAGCCCCTGTCAAGTTCCCCTTTCACTACCAGCTTCTCAAGCCCAACTATCCCGCGTACAGCAGCAGCAGCAGCAGCAGCAGCAGCAGCAGCAGCAGCAGCAGCAGCAGACCGACACTCGGCTACAACTCAGGATCGTACTTCTACACGGAGAGGTAACTAGACATTTTTGAAATGGCACACGTACAATTGCGCCGTTGGGCTCTGCGCTGACCAGTTGTGCCATTCATGATGTGTGCCACTTCAAAATCATATCATTCCTTATCATCATTATCAAATTCTGGGAAAATGTTATTAACACAACATAAATAAGCAATACACAAATTGACGATTTTAATGACTATTTTTTCAATCTGAATGCAAATAATTCTGGGCACGCACGTGTGTATTGTATTGTGCGTACACGTGTGATACCTTCTTACTTCTACTGCAGCAAACCAGCAGAGCAGACGAGTAATGATGACCGCAGTAACAACAATGTGGAGGAGATGAAATACCCGTATAACAACAAGCCCCTCTACCACCACGTTCACCAGGCTGCCACCACAACAAACGACAGAGCTACTGAGGCCCCCACGACAGTTGTGGACCTGGGAACCCCACTGCCACCCACGGTTAACTCAGCTTCAGCTCAACACTACCACCAGCAGCAACAACAGCAGCAGCAGCAACAACAACAGCAGCAGCAGCAGCAACAGCAGCAACAGCAGCAGCAGCAACAGCAGCAGCAGCAGGAGCAGCAACAGCAACATTACCACCAGCAGCAGCAACAACAGCAGCAGCAACAGCAGCAGCAGCAACAGCAGCAGCAGCAGCAGTACTATCACCACTACCACCAGGACACCACGCCGACCATAGCTGATCTCGGCACGCCCCAACCTCCCACGAGGAATGCCGCCGCCGGTCCGGCACACACCTATGCCCCAGCCGCTGAGACCACCACCGGCGCTGACCTGGGCACGCCCGCTGCTCCAAAGTCATACGGTTTCGTTCCATTCCCAACAACCACAACCACCACCACCTCCACCACCACTACAACACCAAAGCCCCGCAACCAAGACGTCTATCAGGTTAGCTAACCTTTTTCCATGTAATAGATTATATTGAACTAGATACCATGGACCCCCGCATCATGAGAGGATAAAAGGGGGTTTATACTACTATGTACCATACACATTACTGTATAATATAATCGTTATGTGTGTGGTATAGTATTTGTAAATCATAGTAGTATACACACCCCATACCACCTCTCATGATGCTGGTTTTTGGTAGGTATCTATTATAAATGGTAATGTGTTTGGTATAGTGTTTGTAAAGCAAATGCACGATGCATCACCAGCTTTACATACCCCTTACCCCTGCGATGATGCTGGAGCCCATGCTAGGTACCAAAGTTCATCAATCCTTATGTAAAAAGGGATTCCTCACGATTAATAAGTAGCAAAACAGCATCAATGAATCCTGTATTCAGGTGACAGCACTTTAGCTCTATTATAATCTATGCTATGTAACTATGGTCATTATGTAAGTTCCATCAGCAATATAGACTTTATCTATATTAGCTGACATCAAATCCATTACTATTTAGGCCTTTAAGATGGGTGTCTACTATCTAGGTCTATATAATCTACTGGTATGTTGATATCAATAACATGATACTCAATCATATATACCATAACATATTATCCAACTGAAAAATGACACACCTATCACAGGCACCGCAGGCTCCTGCGCACCACCCGTACCCGGGCTTGCCTAACACCATCAAGTACTACGTGGTGCCGCAAGCTGCTGACAATGACACCCCCGCCCCGCCCACCGTCGTCAGATCCTACGGCTTCGTCCCCAACCCGGACTACGTGAAACCAGAGACCACCAGCAGCACCACAACCACCACGACCACGACCACGCCTGCCCCCAGAGCGAACGATGCGGCAGAGGATAAGTTCATCGCCATCCACAACGGCGACTCGTACACCTACGTGAAGGCGGCTGACACCCCGGCCTACCTGTCGTTCTACCACCAGGCGGCCCGGCTCCAGCAGGAGCCGACCACCACGACGGAGGCCCCGGCGGAGGTGGCGGCGGCGCGCGGCTTCTTCCTGCCGTGGTCGCAGTTCCACATGCAGCAGGAGGCGCTCAGTGGTGAGTACAGTAAAACCTCCAATTAAGACCACCTGTCTCTATCAAGACCACCTCTATAATAAGACCACTTTTCACAGCCCCAAACCCTCATACAGCTACCAGAATGAACCTCTGTATAGAGACTACCGCTTCATTGAGGCCACCTAACACTGGTCCCAAAGGTGGTCCTAATAGAGAGGTTCTACTATACCTGTACCTGAGTTTAATGGGATGTATCCATGTGGGCTCTTGTCGGTTGATCTCTGCTAACTTGATTATATTACTCAAATTACAGCAAACTTGATTTATGTCAGTTTTACCATTGATATAATGTGATATAGCGACTTAGCCAACTTTAAAAAGAACCCGGCAGAGGAAATAAGGCATTTTATAACCCATCGATGTCATAAATACATGATGTAAGACTCCTTCATAGAGGCAGTATAAAAGAGTGTCCTGTGAATCTACGCTGTTTGTCACAATACATTGTCTATCTATCTATCTATATATATAAAGGAAGAGGCGATTTTTTGCGTCACAAAAGGCTTTTTAACCAAGAAGACACACAAAATTATGTATGTAATCAAATTATTGGTGGTCGTTATAATGTCATATTTCAAACCAAATAAATTGGTTTTGATGATTTTAGAGGTGTTCGTTATGCTGCTTACAGCGCCATGATTTTTAAAGTACGTAATACGTTAAACGTTTGTGTAAGTCAAACGTACGTTGCACGTCACAATACAGTTCCCTATGTTGTGGAGGGGTGCAGACAGGCTTTGTGTGTTCATGTTAAGGGCTGAGGTGGTGGTGGTTTGAGGGGGGGGGGGGGTAATGAGGAAATGAGGTGAAGGGGGGAGGATTTAATCTGAGGAAGGGAGGAGCATTTAATCTGTTCCAGATTTCATGTTTCAACCCGAGCAGTAGGAAGGGGGTGATGGAGATGCATTTAGACTGATCTGGACCTGTTTATATGGGGAAGGCGTAGAGAGGGTTGGGAAGAGAAGAGGGGCGTGGTGGGTCGAAGGAAGGGTAGAGGAGGGTGGAACATTTAATCTGTTTAATCTGGGGTACAGAGGGAAGGATGAGGAGAGAGGATGATTTAATGTGTTCCGGATCTCTTCTGTTTCAGGCCCAGCAGCGCCGGGTGTACAGCTAGTTATATTATAATTGAACCTTGCCCCGCTTTCAAAATCCTAGATTTAACCCCGATGCTACGTAGCTATAGTATACAATATTCACTTATAGCATAAACAATCCCCCCCCCCCCATTCATCCGATTCATCCGATCCCGCAGCACACTTTCTATTTGCTTCATATGTCACAGTTTCTTATAGATTCACTTGTATGGGTTAAATCTGAATTTTCTCATTATTCCTCCGTTATTTCTTTTATAAAGTTCATATTTTAATATTTAGTTTATTTGGCTACATTGCCATAAAAAGACATTTCTGAAATTATGTGTTGAGTGGTGGTAGGGTTTGTAGTTTTGTTTTTGGCACATAAGTAAGTAATTTATACAATATATATTATTATATGGCATAGATAAATAATATTGAATAAATATCGCAAAACAGTGTGTAGATATACTTTAAGTATGTCGCACATCTGATGTGCAACATTGATCGTTTTATGTAGATCTAGCTCAGTGCAAATGTGCGTGGCACGATGTGGAGGGCGTTGTGAATTTATTTTTAAACAAATATTATGTGAAGAATGTTTGATTCAGGTATATATTGGCGTATGGATGATTAAAAGTAAATGTTATTATTTGTTTCTGTGAATGATTTTATATTAAAATAGTTCATATTATGATGTTTGATAAATCATTATTTGTATGTAAGAAGAAGGAATTCAAGAAAATATGTGCAACATATTGTCAAAGATGCGAAGTAGCGTTACAATCTTTACATATTTTACATTCTATTATAATGTTTGAGGACAGGTTTTTCGAAACCTGTTTATGATATGAACCCATGAAAATTGCAATACGTTCGGGCAAAAACATGTTTGGTGAAAGCGGCTTCTTGTAGATAGGGTCATGTTTGTATTTCACTCACATAGGAAATAGTTATATTTTTAAGCCCAAACTTTACGAAAACATGCATAATATCCTTAAAAAAATCATTTATACAAGTGGTGACGGAAATTCATGTATCCGGCATTCTTGAATTGGTGGAGGGTGTGTGGAATCAGATGTTCAACTTCAATGTCGTCAGGGGTTTCGGAAGTGTGGGGGGGGGGGTACATGTTTGATCATTTAGCTTTGTCCGCCAATGAGTTGGTGTCCACCGTGAAGCCTGAGCCGAGCACTGCCGCCGCCTTCACCACCACACCATCCCCCCCGCCGGCCCTCGCCCACCGCTACCCGTACCCCACCCCGCCCGGCACCGTGCTGCTGGACGGAGACTACTACCGACCCACGTGTACGTGCCATCACATACTCAACTCGGGGGCTGCCATTTTACTTGGCCCACTTGGAGGGGGTGACATTTTGGGCTGGGGGGGGGGGGGAGCTTAAAAACTCAACATTTTTTCTGGGAGAGGTGGATGAACGTATAGGAAGCTATAGGAGCGATCAGGAAATCGGTAGCAATTGTGAATCTTAGACGATGGGGGAAGGAACAAATTTAGGGGGATGGTTGAAAATCATGCTATAAGATTAGAAAAAGCTGATAAGTAGTGCAAATATAGAAAGGATACCTTTATTTGCTATGACAACATTGGTCAAAATTTCAATATTTAATTTCTTTATTTCAGACTATAGAATTCCATATATGAAAAATAGTAAAAAACAGTAACAGTATAAAGGTAAAAAGTAATGATACCATATATGTACTTATCTTGTAAACAATACCCTTTACATTTAAAAAAAAAAAGACATATGAGCCCCTCAGTATATCCCCTCCCCTCCCAGGCCTGCCGTCGGGCTGGCAAGCGTTCCCCGGCGTGTACACGAAGGGCGGCACCATCGCGCACACGGTGACGGGCGACCAGTGCTTCCAGCTGTGCCACGCGCTCGGACCCCGCAACAGGTGCTTACGGGTTTGGGTTTTTTTTGTTTTTTTTGTTTTTTTGTTTTTTAGATTTTGTTTTGCCAAAGAGTTGAGTTTTTCATCCATCTGTATATATTGTGGACGCTTTCACTGCTGTCTTCTCACTGCCTTAAAAACGTACATTTGTAACACGTTTCACCATAATGGACATGCACTGCTCATGACCATTACGGTTC
>CM032665.1:43973931-43986583 GCA_019095985.1 Streblospio benedicti
TGATTTTTTAAAAAAAACATTTTGCTTCTTCAATTAAAATTGGTTTCAAATTTTTTTTAAAAACCAGGGGGAAAAAATTTTCCCCCTTTAGGGAAAAAACAGTCTTTAAAAGGGAAAAGTTTAATTTGTTTACTTGAAAAATATTTTACTTTAAAAAAAAGGGAAAACCTCAGTTTCCCCTCCTGGGCCCTCCCCGGGGGCTAAACTTGGCTGTACACAAGGGGCCCCAAACCCAAGGTGAGGGGCACCGGGTCCCCAGGGGGACCCCCGGGGCGGGGGTGCGGGGGTTTTTAAAAAGATTTTGTTTCCATAAAATTGAGTTTTTATCGCATTTTTTACGCCAGTGTTTTCCCCACTGCCCCTTTAAAATTTAAACCCGGGTTACATTCGCCCGGTAAACCAAGGGGTTGGAAACGTCAGGTAAAAATTGGGGGCCCCTTTAAAATTTTGAAAAAAATTTTTTTTTTTAAAAGTAAAATAAGGAACCCAAAAAATGTGAGTTTTTTAAACCGAAAAGAAATTTGAAATGTTTTCCCTTTTAAAAAACATTTGGAAAAGGGCGGAAAAGGGCCCATAAATTTAAATTAAATTTAACAAAAAGAAAAAGGGGCCACTTTTTGTTTTTTAAATTTTTTACTTTAAAAAGTTTTTTGCTTCTTTTCACGTAAAACAAACCCAAAAAATTTTTTTTGCCCAAAAATTTTTTAAAAGTATAAAATTAATACTTTTTTTTTCGGCCCGGCGTCACTTCAACAACGACGGCCTTTCGCGTCCATAACGCCCCCAGCGACAGGTGCGCGCAGCCCTTCCACAACACGGAGATGTACCACGCCAAGACGGGCGCGTTGTGCAGTCAGTACAGTCTTTTTTACAATGTTTTAATTTAGGGAAAATCTAAATAAAATTTTGGGGGGGGGGGAAGGTGGGGGGGGCCCTTTTGATTCCCCGGGGGGGGCCTTGCTTTTAAACAATTTTTTAAAACTAGGAAACGATCATAAATAATGATACCGGGGGGGGGATTCATCTAATAAGGTCGGGGGTCGTCCAACTTTTCTGATTCCTTTTGGGAGGCTCGCCGAACTTTTCTTATCACGCTACGGTATATTTTTTTTCAAATATTTTCTTTTAGCAATGCAATGACTGTATAGAGGACTTTTTTTAGCGTGTGGGCGGGGGGAGGTCACTCAACTTTTTAAAACGTTGATGGGGAGTCAGTTAACTTTTACTTCGAGCCCCAAGAAATGAACCCCCCCCCTCCCCCCCCCCCTCGGTATCGTTATTTATCATCGTTCCCTTAGGCTTACACTAAATTCCACGTGTATTATGCATTTAAGGTAGAAGCACCTAAATTATGGAATATATTTCCCCTGTCCATAAACAATCAAAGACTCTTACCATTTTAAAAACCCAATTGAAGCACCATTTGTTTAAATAGGCCTACAAGCCACATGAACATTTATTGGAATTTGAACTATAAAAACTATTATTGTATTGTATTGTATATTGTGTGTTAATTTTGTATGAACACATACTATATTATGCTTGTTATAAAGTACATTTGTATTGACAAATCACTAACAAAATATATTGACGGGACATACTTCAATGAATGCTCAAAATATACTCAATTTTAGTTAAAAATGACATGTAGCAAATTCACATTTTTGTTGAGTATTAAAGCTCATTAAAAGAGGAAATCACGTCATAAGTCATAACGCTCTTATTGAATGACAAAAATAAAGTCATTTACCAATTTAACAACCTAGTTTTATTTTGCAGATATCATCAGAGACACGTTGGACCCATACCCATTGCCCATATCAATTGCCCCGTAAACATACAAGGACAAACGGAGGACTCAGCGTCCTAGCCGTGTAGAAAATGCAAAACTTCCAAAGCCGGGGCAATCAACTTGTCAACGCCTGTATTTATTGTTGTATAGTGTAGTGTAGGTGGTTATTTATGTAAATATATAAGTAAGTTATTATTCATTTCTTGTCTCATGCATATATATTAAACATAATATAACTGGACCACTTTACTCTTCTGATGTGAACTTTGTAAAACAAATATAGGCCTATATAATCACGACTTCATTAAAAAACTAAGGTCAATAATTTAAAAAAATAGATGACAGCAGTCAGTGACGTTTCATTGTGATAGGTTTGGTAGGTTACGTACTGTAAGGGTTTACAATTGTAACACTTCATCACGTGGCTCCGGATGACACTTTCAATGATTATCCATCTTATCAGCTTTTTAAACTGTCAAAACACAGACAGTGTACACACCAAACTGATGTAACGACCGCTTCTTTGTGGACATACTTGTTTGGACACCGTAAAAATCGTAAATCGTACTGATTGACATGTGGTATAATGTTCATTACCCAGCCAAGCAACAGGGTTCCGAGAATCACGTTTTATCGCTGGTAAAGATGTCTTTTACTACGGCGATAATGGTATATGGCGCCAAATCTTCATAAAACATAAACGATAAAATAAGTGCTTGTTGTGGAGGGTACTATAATATATGCTCACTAATTCTCTAAACTATTTTTTCTACATGTACAAATCAATGCAAACCATATCTACACATTCGTACCAAACGCTCATATAATATGGCATGAAATCAATTAAATATTAGTCAGAGAACTTTGGTCTTCGTTATGATCGCTCAACAGTAATAAAAATGAACCCAAAATTCTGAAAAAACACTGGGGTATCCTAATGCTAAAGGCTACTGATTTATTTAAACACTCTTCATGTCTTGTGACGGTTATCACTAAGTTTACTGACTTGCAGATGATTCATACTTTCAGCGCATGCGGTTTATGATCTATCATACACCATTGTGCGTGTTTATTTACTTTTTGATGAAATTGAACTGTAAAATCTGCATGCATGAAGTTCCTAAACTATCAATAAACAATATAAATGCTTCTGTGTGTGCTGCTTTATGTTCTCAGTTTACTAGCAAACGACTTTTGACAAGCACCAACTAATTGGACCAACCAGTGACCAGAAATCTTGTGTTTTTTTTTCTTGCTTTAATGCTTGTACTAGCTTATACCCATGGGACCGGAAAATCAAGAACAGGCGATCAAGTCGCATGCCCTATTTCTGAAGTGAACATTCCAAACTACTATTCAGCAACAATATTGCATAAGGGAACGATCATAAATAATGATACCGGGGGCGTCGTCCAAAAGGTGTGGGGTGGGGGGTCGTCCAACTTTTCTGATTCCTTTGGGGGGGTGCTGAACTTTTTTTTATCACGCTACAGTATATTTTTTTCAAATATTCTCTTGTAGCAATGCAATGACTATATAGAGAACCTTTTTAGGCGGGTGGGGGTGTCACTCAACTTTTTAAAATGTTGATGGGGTGCGGGGTCCGTTACCTTTTTCTTTGAGCCCAAGAAAATGGACGACCCCCCCCCCCCCACCCCCACACCGGTATTATCATTTATTATCGTTGCCTAACACACATCGACCTAGGCTATTACAGTTTAACCACAATTGTATCAAAATGCGAAGACATTAGACCTCCCAAAGTGTCCGTCCTTTAATAGGAGGGATTCTAACCCACAACCTCTGGGTTGAGATATCTGACCAAGTAGGCCTATGTAGTAGGCTGTGGGTTACAGAGAAAATTGTCCGTCCGTTTAAAATTTCAACAGGTTGCAACTTGGGATGGTGGTATCATCCTGGTCTCACAACCACGGGGTTGTGAGTTCGAGTCCCGTTAGGGAAGCTTGGGTTGAAAACCTTGTCTTCAGTTATGCCAATATAATGGTAGTAACTTCCTTGCTAACTAAAAAAGATGAAACTTAAAGACTCAAATATATCGATTGTCTACATTTTTATTTAAAAAAGATATTTCTCCATTCCTTTCACATTATATAAGACGTAAGTGTTATAAATAAATAATTATGTTGTTTCGATTTCACAATTTAAATATTGCACAGTACAATGCAGCAAAAATACTGTTCACTCTACTCAGTAACAGTAAAAGGAGAATCTTTAACATGTAAACACACGCCTCTAGTAGTTTTTACCCCCACTCTGTAGCACACCCTCACACACATTTATTCCTGATATAAGTTACAATCCTTTCCACGTATATTTTCAATATAGATTAGAAAGGTTTCACTTAAATACAACACTCCATCATAAATTGAAGTTTATTTGAGCTTTAAATACCGGTATGTCTCACTATTTACTCATTATTTCCTGTATCATAAATTGAAGTTATTGGACTTTAACCATGTTACACGATTTGCTTATCATAAACTTAAGTTTATGATCATTAAATATGTATATATCATGATTTGCTCTAAATAAATCATATTTGATTTGCTTACATCTGCAAAACTATGAACAGGCTTTGAAAAGCCACATTACAGTACCAATAAGATGCAACAGATTGATGAGAGCTTAACGTTTCATCATTTATCGCAGCTAAAAATAGTGGCAAGTTTTCAATTTATGTCGGTTTTGGTGCAAATTTCAACTCAACTGGCATCTTTCTGCCACTACCCGTAATTTACACTGGTAAAGGAATGAAACCGACAGCCAAATTGCCAGTGAGCCAGTGCCAATTTCAAGCCCTAATTATACATATGTATATGATGCAGTAGTATTCTCTTAGAGGATTCTTTGTCCAAGTCTAAAGAGCTTTATCACATGTCCATTCTTTGCCTCAGTTAGAATGACAAAGCTTTTCAGTTGTGTCAGGATAGCCAAGTGGTCTAGAGTGTCTGCTTGATGGACTTGGTGATAGGTACCACAGTGGTAGTTGTCTAAGATTCGAGTTCCAGGAGAAAGAATCATCTAATATCAATAATTAACAACAAAAAGTGAACCTTTAGTATGGGGCCTTCAAGTGTGTTAATAATGTCACTGGTGTGCAAGCGAAGTACCTTGTTGCCAATAAGCCACTCGATCTTGCGTTTGTCGATCTGGAGAAAGCTTTTGTCTCTGTACCAAGAAAAGTCCTGTGGTGGGCACTGCAAGGTGTAGGGGTGAAGGAATTGGCAGTTTGTGTAATTCAGGGCAGAAGTCGAGTGGGGGTTAACGGACAGCACAGTGAGAAGTTAGGAGTGGGGGTTGGTGTGAATCAGGGCTCTGTTCTTAGCCCTCTACTATTTATCATCCTTCTAGAGGCCTTATCACGAGAGTTCCGTTCTGGTGTGCCTTAGGAGCTACTCACTGTATACGCGGTTGACCTGGTGGTCATAGCGACTCAAAGGATTAGTGTATTGCAAGGCTGAAAGCCTGACAGGACACATTGGAGCAAAAATGTCTAAAGAGTCAACAAGACGACTAAGATAATGGTGCCTGGTGTTGGTCTTGACGTTGTTGAAGACTAACACCATCGCCTGCTCACAGTGCAAGCTTTGGGTGCACAGACTACGCATGTCTAAGATGTCAGGGTGAAGCTTGTCCAATGGATGGTAGACCAGATATCCAGGTTGAAGGGGATGGGTCCATGCTTGATGAAGAGCCCAATCTATGCTATCTCAGAGATATATTATGCTCAGGAGGACAATGCAAACTCGCATTCAGCACCAGATGCAATACTGGATGGGAAACGTTCAAGACGCTGCTCCCTATTCTGACATCCAAACATGTATCTTTAAAACCACATGGGAAAATATTCTCAGCCTGTCTCCATTCTGCCTTAATGCTTCATGGTAGTGAAATCAATTCGCAGCCAATATATTTTGTCTTTATATCAAACATAAATGATTTAGCAAATATATAAAACTTGAGTTTAAGTTATTATGTTGAATAGCATACAGCTTAAAAATAAAATAAAAGCATACATACAACGTCGAGTGCCCATATTAAGTGGGGGCAATCGTACTTTCACAAAAACTCTGGATCTGCTGGTGTTACCACCCCAGTGTGTGTCCAGTACTGAGCCATCAGAACAAGCTGGAGTGACGACCAAACTGTAGGTTATTAAGCATGCAGTGTGTGCATTGTGAGGATAATTTGCCACTGTTCGGTCACCTAGATTTGATTTATTGTGATGGCTAATGTTCAATGCATGTTTTATAGTACAGTAGAATCTCTATTGAGACCACCTCTATAATATGACCACTTTTCACAGTGCGAAACCTTTATAAAGCTACCAGAATGAACCTCTGTAAAGAGACCACCTCTCCATTGAGAGCACATAACGCTGGACCCAAATGTTGTCCTAATTCAAAGGTTCTACTGCACTTATCATTTTTGTTATTTATTCTTTATTATTAGACTGGATTTTAAATGAAAGCATACCTTATGTTGTGTACATGTTAGTTAAGGTAGTATTTATTGGAATCAATCAACAACTTAATATTTGAAATTAATCATTAAAATTGTAATTAGCGTTTACAACGGATTTTGGCAGCAATCGGTTAAGACATGTTTTTTACGGGTGTGTTTCAATGCAAGAAGCAGTAACTTAAACTTATTACACAAATGTAATGATTTTTTAGCCATACAACTATATCCAATTAGTGATTTCATGCATCAAAACTGTACCATTAGAAACAAGATG
Organism: Streblospio benedicti; assembly: GCA_019095985.1. Lineage (NCBI taxonomy): Eukaryota > Metazoa > Annelida > Polychaeta > Spionida > Spionidae > Streblospio > Streblospio benedicti. The sequence goes on from CM032665.1 coordinate 43,980,483, forward strand.
GTCCAGATTTTAAACCGCGTGCTCGCAGACTTTGTGATTATGTGATAAGATGCTATCAGGTTTACTGTAGGGTTGGAGTCGGGCAGGATATTCAATTCTTGTTACCAGTACAATCAGTGGCAGTTGAGAAGTATCTTCTATGGTACAAAAATGGTGTGGACGATTAAACTAACTTTAGTAAGTTTTAAGTGTAACAAATATGTATCAGGCAGATGACTAAAAATGTTAGTCCTAGATTTGGTGTACGTGGATATGTGAAAGAATTTGAACTGCCATTGAATGTCTTTACACACATGTTCCGTCTCACTTGTTAGATAGAAAAATATCACCAACATGAATTGTAACCGGTTATTATTCCTGTTAATGTATATTGCAACCAAATCACCCCAGAGGGCCTGGCTGCCGTAAGATGTTAACACAGGACATTGTAGCTACTTGCAGATTATTGTTTACATTACATGATCTGATATCTGGTGTGTGAATTAATCGAAAATTGTAAAAAGATTCTTCATTAACGTTTTTGTTGCTGAAGCACCCTCCTCGGATATACTGGCCGTTTTACACTTTTCGATTAATTCATATAGCAGATGTCAGACGAGAATTACAGTCATGAGTAGATCTGCTGCTGCTGCTGCTGCTGCTGCTGCTGCTGCTGCTGCTGCTGCTGCTGCTGCTGCTGCTGCTGCTGCTGCTGCTGCTGCTGCTGCTGATGCTGCTGCTGCTGCTGCTGCTGCTGCTGCCTGCTGCTGCTGCTTAATCTTGATGAATAATCACACTGCTATTACTTGCACTCACCTCAGTTGCGTAATGTTTGCATGTGATAAGTCGAGTAGAACCTCTCTATCAGGACCACACTTGGGACCAGTGTTAGGTGGACTCAGTAGAGAGGTGGTCTCTATACAGAAGTTAGTTTTGCTAGTAGAGAAAGCTTTCACAGCTCTGACTACGCGTTCATGGTCTCCTTGGCAGGTAGCGGTGTTGTCGGTTGTGCCCTGGGCTTTAACCTCTGTAATATAGCTGATAACAAGCATCATCATTACTCACTTCAATCGACCCCAGCCTGCTAATACCCCTGCTAAACTAGACTAATCATATCAACTCCTGATAAGACTTCTGTATGCGAGAAAATAGCAAGCACGCCTACCATGTTGAATTGCACTCTGTACGCCGAGATGCAGTGTTATGCTTATCACAGTACGTGTTGTCACTGCGCATGTCACGATTTTCACTGATAACATACATGAGAGGTACAAAAAGAACTACTATAATTCATACAGAAATACGGTGTAGTGATTGTGAGTCATGGATATAAAAACCTGTGCGAAGCTGTTGGCTTCTGTCCTGGTGGTGTCGTTGTTCGTGGAGCTCATATACATACAATTCAATCACAGACTTGAATTTACAAGGGTCATTTCTAATTCATCATCATCATCAGATATTGTGCACCAATTAATGTACGCAAATAGTACTAATTCATCAACAGGTTTGACGGAGAACATACCGGGATTGAATTATTTTCCAAACCTAATCCAAGTGTTCAATGTGCCGAAGTACAGTCAAGGGAAACTTCCTCGGAAAGTGAAAAAAAAAGAGTACGATGTGCTCATGGATCTTGTGGAGAAGTCCACCAAAGTGCTGGCGGAGCACAACATCACAGGTTAGACTATGGTGGTTGTTTGTTTTTCTTTTTTTATTGAGCTCGAAAAAAATAAAAATAAAAACAAATACATACATTACATACAATACATTTACATACATACAAGTTCAAAACGTTCTAGAAAAGTTTGTTATTTTCTATTTTTTCATGCTAATCGCAAAATATTGATAACTTAAAATGCATTAATATAAGTCAAAATAAGTATAGTTTCAGAATATCCTTACAAAGTTTTCCTTCCTAGGCATGGTATTATTTTTTTTTATATTTCTATACAAATTGTTTAAACTTTATAATCATATTATTTATTTCTAATACCACTTTATCATTTACATTTTCATATTTGTAGCCTAAAATGATATCATCTGAATCAAAATTAATGTTTTTACCAAACCTTCTCCTTATAATGACATTAAATTCATTTAACAATACTTTAACATGGGCACACTAAAGAAATATATGCTCAATTGTTTCTAAATATAAAAACAAAATGTACATCGCGCACTATCTACTTTCTTCATTTTATGTAACAAAACATTTGTACTCAAACATCTATGTAAAATTCTAAATTGGATCTCTTTTAAATCATTTTCCTTACATGCTATATGTGGTAAAGAAAAAATATCTTATCAATCTTATCATTATCATGTACAGCAATCATTTTATGCTTGTATATTACAGCAGGAGTGATATATTTTCTGTTTACTAAAAATGTTATATACTTGTCTAGTTTTTAACGTACATAATTCTTATACAGGTTAGACTATGGTGTTTGGATTTCAATTGATAAGTTTGATTTTATAAATTATACGTGGATATTATAAAAAAAGAAACATTTTCAAACTAGAAGGGTTCTCATTGCAGCTCACTAGTCCCAGCACCTTTAGCAGGATTTAAAACTGCCTTCTATGATTTTTCATTGGATTGCCAATCACATAGGCAGATCCAGGGGGCTCAGGCGGCGATCGCCCCCCCTCCCTTTTTCCCCACCAAAATACTTCAATTTTATAGGGTTTTTTTACACGTCAACCATTGATCGCGTGTACAAAATCCATGAAATCCCTGAAGTGCGCCTCCCCTCCCTCCGCCCCCCCCCCTTTACTAAAAACCTGGATCTGCCATTGCATCTATTTAGACATGCCACCCCATTACTATGACATTGAATTATTAATGAATGTTAAAAGAACTTGGTAATATGCCCATCGTTTTGATGGGTGAGGTATAAATGATAGGCAATACTGCTTAAAGACGCTCCATCATAATAAAACTGACACTAAGATTTGTGCCTAAAATTTTAATCAAATACTGTTCAAGGTGGTTTTAAAGTAAAACAAATGTTATTAAGATATATACTGTCTGGATACAGAAATATCAATTGAGAAAAAATAATTCAAACACGCTAAGAAAGGTTGGCATACCTCTAGTTTTGAGGGAAAAGATGTCGACGTTCTGAAAAGAAATTTTAAAAGAATGCAGCCAAGGAATATTCCTGAATAATCCTTGGAGGGGGGGCGTAAAAACATCGCCTCAACAATTTTGATGAACTTTGAACTTTTTTCTGTTTTCACCCCTGCTAAATAGTTCCAAATATTAGTAATTTTCATCCAAATGCCAGATCTGGTTTGCACTTTCTTGCCCAAATAATACTTTTATATAGCGGTGGCACCTACTACGGCAGTCTCAATAATCACTTATTACTACTTAATGATACAGTAGAACCTCCCTATTAGGACCACCTTTGGGACCAGTGTTAGGTGGTCTCAATAGACATATACAGCAAAGCCCATGAAAAGTGGTCTTACTATAGAGGTGGTTTCAATAGACAGGCAGTCTTAATTGGAGGTTCTAAGATCGGCCTGCCATCACTCACTAACCCCTATTCTCGCCCACAGCGGTCCTCACCTACGGCAGTCTCATCGGCTCGTACATGATGCCGCTGCCACCACCCGCGTGACAGCAGGCACCCCTGCCACCACCACAGCATGATGGATGGTGAAGCTGTTCTTCGAAAACTCTCCAAACGCTGGCAAATACGAGTGGAAGTACCCTTTCATCGACATTGTGACTTACGTCCATCAGGGTGGAAACGTTGTGGCGGTGGATAGGGGTGGGAAGTGGGGCGCGCCTCTGGAGACGTTCTACCCGCTCCAGCTGCGACCGTTCGGGCCTCTCTGGCTGTACGCGCCCAAACACCCAGAGGTGTTCCTCACCTCGAAATATCGTCAGTACAGTTGCGTATCGTCGTTCTGGGACCACGTGCATGAGAGGGGCACTAACAAGAAAAAGACCCCGTGCGCCACCCTCACGGCGCACTACCCCTACGTGAAGAGGACTAGGGTGAACCGGGACTACACAATGGAGACGTTACTGCTAAATGGCAAGGAATACTACCAGCTGATGTTCAATGTCAGATACAAGATCACGGCCTCGCCGTTTGAGTGGTGATTTTCTAGTTTGTTTGTTTGTGTTTTAGGGGGTTCGTTTTTTGTGTTTTGTGGGGTTATTTGTGTGTGTTTTTAGTGTGCTTGAAACTATAGTGGTGGATTGGGATGCAGCTATGTATGGAATAGTACGACGATAGAAATGCTTATTTATGCTTGTGTAGTGCATGTGAAGTGCGTATATGCGATTGGATACATTTTATTGTTGCGTGGATGGATTTAACTCTATGAGAAGGGCGTCAGGGCCCAACGTGCACGTGTTTGGCAAAATGTCATTTTGCCTATTTCCAACTTGCAAAGCCTAGAAATACTAGCATTGTGACATTGTCGTTCGGCCCGACAACATTATATATTTCTATGGTTTATACTTCTAAAGTGACGCCCCAGCATTGAATAACACTAAGTACAGAAAGTGACTAAAACGCCTTCTAGAGAAATGATTATGTAGACTGTTTGGACTGTCAACAGGAAAGGACAAGCGCCTTTTGTTATCAAGACAGTTGGCTGCATGTTAGTGATATCACTGATAAGGAGTGTAAATTTCAGTAGCTAAAATAGATTAATATAATAGAACCTCTCTAGCAAGACCACTCAGAAGGACTTGTCTTTAAATGGTCTTCAAATGGTCTTTATAAAGGTTCGTGGTTGTCTCTTTATAAAGGTTTGGCATAGGCAGATCCACCAAAATATTTCATTTTCGTAGGGCTTTTGATGAAATCCTTAAGTGCACCACCCCCTTTTCCTTAAGTGCGTCCCCCCTTTTCAAAAAATCTGGATCTGCCTATGTTTGGGACCGCTCAAAATGATCTTATGATAGAAGTGTTTCCTTTATGCAGGTGGTCTGCATTTGGAGGTCGTACTTAATAACTAACTGTACTTTGGTCAGTTACATTCATCATTGTTATACATGCGCGGGTCAGAAATTCACGATTATTAACACTGAATCAGCTGTGGTAAACCATATTGAAAATGCTGTGATTCGACTCATTATCTAGTCACATACTTGTTGTTTAGGAATAGAAACGTATCTTGTCCCCATATACATGTATTTCTTATCTCCTGTCTATGGAATTAAAACTCTTGACTGACAGACGTGGTATGATTTATTTTATTTTTTCACTTTTTACATATTCACGTTATCAGAAAAATTGAAGTGTCGTTATGATATTTACTATCTCTAATCTGTACTAGCACGCACCTGTGTGGACTTTACGAGAATCCAAAACATCATCTTTACATTACACTGCCCTTTATTTAATACAGAAAGAGAATTCATGGTTAACAATATTAAAGAATATACGAATGATGCTATGTTTGGGAAATTATTAGCTCCCCCCAAGAATTTTATGCATTTGCTTCTGGGGGAACATGATAACATGCCTTTATTAATTTTATATCCTTAGCTTGGAAAAAGAGACTTGATATTTTTTTAATTTAATGTTTCTATGTCTTATTACCCGTATTAAAGGGTGTATTGCATCTATCATATATATATTATCTTATTGTACATAACGTTTTAATGTCAAAGAATGTGTATATAATAAATGCTATTGAATTGAATTGAATTGAATTGAACGGATCCGAATTTTGTTATTATTTTCATTATTTTTTATTTTTATTTTTTTTCCTACCAAACCAATTAAGGTTTTATAAAAATGCACAGGATTACAACCACACCACCCTTGCAGTGACAAGACCTAGAATCCTGCATTCTGATTGGTTTAATAGAACCGAGCGCAATAGTGCCCTCTGATAGTGGATCACGTGGCCTATTCAAATGATTACTTCCTTGTATAGTCAAATCATGTGCATACATTATCATTGGTATAGATATTACAAACTTGAACATTATTGTGTTTGTTTTTGACTTTTTACATTATCACAACCTACCCTTTTGAGTCAATACCTAGTTATTAGTCTTTTAAAAGACCTTATATCTAATAGTTTTTACATCTATTATTAAAAAAAACGCTCATGTCAACCATATATCAAGTGCAAAAATGAAG